>PVKN010005518.1:0-30586 GCA_004027915.1 Capromys pilorides | reverse complement strand
TTTATTTCAATTTCCTGTTCTAGAAGTTTCCCTCCATGGTTGGCTGGTCATGTTGCTCTGCTTGTTAACTTCATGGCCGGGATGCAAAAAAAAAGAGGGAGGAAAGGACTTGTGTCTCCACACAGCCTCCAATAACCTAAAATCTTCCCTTGAGCCCCATTCTATATAATTTCCACTATCTATTGCCAAAATGAGAAGCAAGCAAGGGCACATGGGCCCTTGAGAAAATTCTAGATCTAAACTATATCATAAAATATCATTTTTTTTTTTAGCCAGGTATGGTGACACATATCTGTAATCCCAGCCCTCAGAAGGCTGAGGGAAGAGGATCTCTGTGAGTTCAAGGCCAGCCTGCACTGCAAAATGAGAGCTCTCAAAATAGCAAAATAAATATGATGTTAACTTTTGACAAAGATTTCCGTTTAAGGTCTTTCATTTTGTAAATGCTCAGGATCACATTTTCTGACTCCACATTCATGCTCAAACTTTCATATGTTCACATGCTACCTCTTAAAATCTCTATTCTGCCTGAAAGATCCCATAGAAGTTGTGGCATTGACTCGTGAGTTTATTATTTGAATTTAACCTTTCTGTTTGTGATATCTCAGGAGTTTTATTCCTCTCATCTTTAGCTTGTACTAATTCCTGTAATATTATATTGCTACATTCCTCCCAACTTTCTAGATGTTACTGTTATTGCCTGTTCAGGTTCTTTTCTCCATGTATAGGCCTTAAGTACTGGAGAGCATCATCCATGACAGATTCAATTCCACATCCTGAAATCTTGCAAAGTTCTTGACAAATAATGGATACTTAGTAAATATTTTTAATGTTTGAATGAATGAATTCAATCATAATTACAAAGTTTAATGTTTTCCTGGACATGAATTTACAATGAGCATTTTCTCATGTGAAATTTCATCCCTAATCCCCATTGATCTACTGCAGTGTGGAGTCTGATTGTTGACTGTATATATTTGCATCAGTTCAATCTTTTAGAAGAAAATATCCTAGCCACATACTCATTTTGCCCATTCTGTGGTTTTCTTTACTGCATTTCCTCATTGTTTGTTAATCTACCACACTATAACAGCTCATTCTATTTATTTTTTTGGTAGTGATCATACTGACATCTGTCTTCCTAGTGCTGGGATTACAAGCACATGCTACCATACCTGGACTCCATCACCGGCTCATTGCATCCAAGTGTGGGGTTGGTGCAGCATGTGGTGCCAGGGACTGAACCCTGGCTGCTGCACTTACCTAAGCAAGTGTTTTAGTCTGCTGAGCTATACCGCCGGCCCTAACAGTTCATTCTATTTAGTTCAAGAAGAAAAGAAAACCACTAGAGTTAACCTTGGTAAAAAAAGGAAGTTTATTTCTACTTACCCCTATTTCCCAAGATCCCCAGGGCAGGAAATAAACCAAGAGTGAGAATTTAGGAAGTGTGAGGCTCCCATGGCATCTTTCATCAAAATCTCCCACCAGTGCCTCCTCCGGTGTCTGCCTAGATTCCTTCATTTCTTCACTGTGTGTAGCCTGTCAGGGCTTCTCAGCTCAGAATCAAAATACCCTGACATGTTTCTGGAATGATTGCAAATGGGGACAACACTACTTCTCTTACCTCAAAATTCTTAGAAGAGGGATTTGATGGGCTCAGCACACCTTATGGGAGACCTACCCACCCTTCCCCACCCCCTTAAGTCAAGTATTCCATGTTAGTCTAGTCAATGGTAGGCTGGGAAGTGTGCAGAGTAACCTGGCCTGCTGCCCACTTGGCTGCATACAGGCACAAGATCCCTACCTACTGAGCTTTTCCAAATCATTTATACCACTTAATGCAAGTTGGAGTTTGCACTTAGGAGCTAGAACAGCTCAGCATCGGTTTTCAGAGTGAATGAATGAGTCACCGAATGAAGGGTGTAGGAGAGAAACAAGAAATGCTAAGGATGATTCAGCAGGAATTACTAAGGCAGAACCATAGTCCTGTTCCTAGGAGCACTGACAAGGCAACACTTCATCTGAATGAAGACATCAGCCTAATCTTAGCCACTCCCGGGACACTAAGCCCCTTCACCCCCAAACTTGCAAGTACCTGTTACTGGAGAAACTGGAATGAGAGTTAAATCTACAGAACTGGAGGCTATTGAGCAGAGATGCTACTCTAGAGGCTATTAACAGGCTTATTTTATTTTGCTTCATATGTTTGTTATGTGTGTAAATTTCTGTCTCCCTCAATAAATGTTAGAATCTTTGAATGCCAGAAATGTCTCATATGGCATCTATGTCTCTGAAGCACCAAACACCTCATCGTGCTCATATTTTTGGCTGATTTCAAATCTTAGTCTAGCAGTCTATAGGGTGCATACTTTGAGCCAAGTCAGTTAGCCACTCTGTCCCCAGTTCCCTCATCTGTAGACAGTGGGTCATAATAGTACCCACCTCATAAGGTTGTCCCAAGGATTAAATAGTGAATACACAGCAAATCATTTTGAGCAGTTCCTGGCACACAATAAGCTCCTATGAAATGTCAGCCATTATTAATAGATGTTGTTTTCAGACTGAGTTGACTTTTCAAATGCTCCAGAGATATCTATTGACTGATCTCTGCTTTGTCTCTGTTGTTTACCTACCCCATCTGGGAAAGCTCTGACTGCAGAACCTCAGAGGTCCTGCTGGTATCTAGAGGCCACTGCTGAGGATGGAAGTTGTGTCCAGTACAAATCAAGTGGCAGTCAAGATGACTGCCTCTGAGTCTCAGCTCTAGCACATTGTCCTAAAAGCTAGGCCCTTTAATGCTGCATGGAGAGAGGACAGGGCCTTCACTGTAGTATCAGGTGCACCTATGCCTATGCATAATGCATATATGTGCCCATACACACACACACACACACACACACACACACACACACACACACAACCTGAGCCATGCTGCCTGCTGCCTGCCCTTGCTCCTTCCTGTCAATCCTGCTGAGTCCTGGATTTCCAGGGCCTCATTTGCCATGTTCCCAGCCACATCCTCCCTCTGTCAATAATCATACATCTTTCGGCTCTTCTCTTAGCCTTTGCAGGTAGCAAGCAAGTCCCTAATGGGATTTTCATGTGAATAGGAAAGAAAAGAAGAAATATACTTCCCCCACCAAGTTATATGTGTCCATTTTAATAACAGCTGTTGGAAGATGCCCTACTTTTATCTTATGATGAAGAATTAAATGGAACAATGTGTATCCATCTTACTTGCTTCTTCTGGAAGCAGAATTGGAGAGTAGGAATTGGGCACAGAGCATTCATTTGACAAGTGGTTGCTGGAAACCAGAGGGAGAAAACAGTGGAAAAGCAAATTGTGTTAGTCAGCTTTCCATTGCTGCAACAAAATCCCTGAAGGAAAACAATTTAAAAGAAGAAAGGTTTGCTTGAGATTATGACTTCAGAGATTTTAGTCCATGGCCATCTGATTCTATTACTTTTAGGCCTATGATAAGACAAAAACATCATAGCAGAAAGGCACAGTTGAAGAAAGTGGCTCGCCTCATTGCAGTTAGGAAGCAGAGAGTAAAAGAGCAAGAGAGGAACAGGCTGTGAACAAGATGTGGTCCCACAGGTCACATCCCTGTGATCTTCTTCCCTCAGCTGGGCCTTACTTCCTGGGTTTCAATACAGTGTTACTTCAGTTTATGAACTTAATTTTTTCTACAATTCTGGTTGTAAAGTAAATTGGACAAGAACTGAATCAAATTCAGTGGCTAGGTTCAATATTGAACCAATGTGTCACTTAGTTCTCAACAATGCCAACAAATTCCAAATATATCAGTGGACTGACTCATGATGAGGCTAGAGCCTCTGTGACCCAATCACCTGCTAGGACATCCTAAGAAGGAAATGAAATGCTTCTGCACCTGTCCATCAGAGAGCAGGGAGACCACCTCACTTAACCCTCGCTTCTGGCCTGGATTCCTCAAGATAATCCATGTATATGTGAATGTTGCATTTCTAGTTGTACATGGACACTGGCCAAACAGGTGGCTGAAGTGCCAGACAAGGCTTGTGGTGGAGACTGGAGAGCACCACAGTGGAGCTAGGATATTGCCAGTTGGCACTGAGGCTGAGTGGGCAATAAGCTGAGTGGCCCAGCCAATGTTCAGCGGAGGATGCAACTCTGTATGCCAGGGAGTCTGGTACCACATGGTGAGCCAGGTGGGAAGGGTGTGAACACCAGCACTGGTATCATGGACAGTTGGTGGAGCTCAGCCTCATCCATAATTGGTACCTGGCTGAGGGTAGAAATTGCCCCATTCCAACATCACCTACTTCTCCTTGCTACCTTCTCATTGTCAACAGCCCACAGAGGTGCCAGCTTACATGAGACAGAGCTCCAACCTACATGACAGAACCACTGCCATGACAGTCACCCTCCTGAGTTGCACCATCTGGCTCAATTCCAACTGATGCTTTTTCACCTGTATCCTGTGTTCCAGACGGGCTGTGCTCTTCTTTGTGTTCTGATCCAAAGCAGCTCAAGGCCAGGTCAGAGGAACAGCATCCAAACTGACCATCTTTTCCCCTCTTTGGGGATCCAGGAAACCTCAGACTGACTCACCAAGACTCCAACAGGAGCTCCCTGATCTCCGGGTGCAATAGCAGGTCCTATTTTATCAGTTTGAGGGACCTCAAGCTGGGTGACTGGAAACTGACATGCCTTCTATTTATTTATGAAATTTGTAACTGTGGAAATTAGCCTTAGAAGTTGTAGACCCATTACTATTAGCTTTATCGTTCTCCTAAGACATACCCTGAGGCATCTTCCAGATTGAATCCTATTGTGCTTTGCAATAAACCCATAATTGATAATGCCACGGAGCTTTAATATGGATGGAGAAATGAAATCTAGAAAGTAAATACATTCAGAATTTTGCTAGCAGGCTGAATTTAAAACTGATTTTCTGAACCTACCAGGATTATTCCTCCTCAATAATGATTTAATTTGAGTGAGCCACCCTGAGAGCTCTTGGGGGTGTGGGGAGGGAGCACAAGTGGAGCCTGGTTTCTCACAGGAGCCCCTTAAAGAACTTTATCCCACATTTTGCACCTGTAAGTTTGTGAAGATAAAATTAAACTCTGAAATTATACATGATGGACCAGTAAATAACACAGGCGCCCGGGCTCTGGCTGCTGCGCCAGTGTCCTGATGCAATCACTTGTCACTAACGCTGTCAGCAGAGGGATACTGATTCGGTTCACTTCTACCAGGCACGCAATTACTCTGTGTTCCTACATGAGCTGGGCAACAGCAGGGAGGGACAGGTCAGAGGAATGGGGGCCGCCATCCTACCTCTTAGCCAGGAAAAGTCACTTGGGCTGCAGGTGTGGGAAAAGGCTCCCTAGGCATTCTCTCCAGCTGTCTCTGGGAAAGTAGAGCCTTGTGGACCCCTGGGGAAATCTATTTTATGCCTGTCTTAATAGACAGGTAGGTAGACAGGAGGGAAGCAGCCACACTGCTCCCTTCTCTAGGTCATATTCCATCAAAGAATGGGTAGGCACTCAGCTACACACTGGCCCAGACTATATAGTTCAAATAATGGATTCTAGGGCTGGTGAGATAGTTCAGTGATCTAAAGCACCTGCTTAAGCAAGCTTAGGCAAGCATGCAGGGAACATGGTTTGATCCTTAGAACCACATGCCATGCCAGCCCTGCTGCAAGGGTAGGCTGAGCTGACAAAAATAATAATAATAATAATAATAATAATAATAATAATAATAATAATAATAATACAACATTTTAGAGCCAGACTTCCTAGATTCTGGTTTCAGCTTTGTCATTTAAAAATGGTGTGACCTTGGAGTTATCATACAATCATTCTGGGCCTCAGTTTCTCTATCTTAGAGCCAGGCTGTAGGAGGTTCAGTTGTCCACAAAGCCAACTTGGGGATGGAGATGAGGGGCAGGAAGGGCCTCTGAGCATGAACACATATACAAAGGGAGGAGAGGGAGCAGGATGGGCCAAGGGAAAAGTGGGTTTCTGATGGAATCTCAACCACGTGGCTCACAGACCTTCTTCTCAGGAGCACTGTCCCTGGGATGGTCTAGGGTTGGGGTGCAAGACTAGGCCTTGAGTTGGTTAGTCTTTACATGAGGAATCCTGGCTCTCTTGAATGGAGGCATTCCTGAGGAGACTGGGATCCTAGGGGCCATCTGAAGACAGTGCTCCAGCAAGAGAGGTGGGGAGATGGGGAAGAGAAATACTTCACTGTTAAAATGAGAGAGGCATTATTGTTTCCTGTGCAGAAAAGAAATGAAAGAATCTACTTTACAAGCTTAGGTGGCTTAATATGCACACACTGCTCAGAGCAGTGCCAGGAAAAGTAGCTACGCAAGTGTGAGATATTTTTATTATAAAGCACTTTGACCTTTCTCCATTTAAAGGAGTCATGCAACTGGCAATATCAGTGTAGGCAATTTTATGGGGAAGAGAGACTGCTAAGAAGTGGAAAGCTCCTGTTCTGGGTTCAGCTGGGCTTCTTTTATTTTCAATACTCATGGAAAGAAGCAAGCTCTGGGTATAGAGCAGGGTCTTCCATTAGGGGAGGCAGAATGCTTCTGTTCTACACTAGTTCTGGGTAAAACAGCTAAACAGGCAATGGTGATCTATTGGTTTTCTAGAGCCACTATAACAGACTACCACTGACAAGAGGGCTCAAAGAACAGAAATATATTTACCCAAATTTCTGGAGGCTGAAAGTCCAAGATTAAGGTGTCAGCAGATCTGCTGGTTCCTAAGACCTCACTCCTCCACTTGCAGATGGCTGTCTTTATCACTGTATCCTCACATGGTACCTTTTTTCTTAAAGCAGTGCAAAAGTTTAGTTGAAAAAATAAAAGTAAAGAGTGAGGAAGAAACTGTCTCTGCAGAGCAAGGTTGGGCCAAGCAAAAGAGGAAAAAACAAGATCAAAGTACCCTCTGGGGAAAGAAAGGCAAGCCATGCTGAGAAAAGCCATGAGAGCAAGCTCATCTTGTTATAGGTATCTTTTTGTGCTGTCCAAATCTCGAGGAAACTCATGAAACTTCTACATACAGGTCCAAAGAGGCCATGCTGGGATCCCATGCCTCAGGCTAATGTCAGGTCTAGGTCATCCTTTTGACAACCTGCACAGGTTCTCATGAGAAATCCAATGGCAAGGCTTTATGAACTGTTCTTCCCATGTCTTCTGGCATCTTGTAATTAACAGACCAGGTCTACGTTCCCAGTCAGTTTTGCCATGCCCTAATCTCCTAGTTCATTCCATCCCCACAAGAGATACCAATCCCATAATTCTTTATGTAGTGCTGAGGGAGTGCAGGTCTCTGCCTACTACAGCTTCTTCAAACTGGAAGGAGCTGTAGGGTCTCCCTATGGGGAATATGTGCTCTCCAAATAGGCTCATTGACTGGGCTGAAGAAAGATAAACTTGTCAGAAAAGAATAAGAAAAAGTTCATGACCAGTGAACTTCACTCAGCCCCAATATAATGAACAGGTCAGATGGTACCTTCCTGTGTTTCCAAATTTCTTCATCAGTGAGACACTGATGGCCAAATGTTCATCTAACTATGGTTTTCCCTACCATTACACTGGGTCCTTCTAATCAAAGCTTCTCACTTTATTGTCCCATTTCATGACAGCTATCTATGCTAGTACCTGGCTGAAAAACAAATTATACTGAAGTATAGAGAGCTAAATAAACAACTCTGGGTTTTTCTGGGCCCTATCCCCTTCCTCCTCCTTTCTCCACTTCTTCCTCCCCCTCTTTCTCCTCCTCATTCTCTACTATCTCCTCCCTAACTTCCCACTCTCTGCAAGTCTACATCCAAACACCTACTGGCCAACCATTCCAACACATGGATAATCTCTGACCATCAGCCTCCATTCACTCAGACCTTCTATCCACCAGCTACCTAGCCACTGCCTTACCAGCCTACTCATCTTCCAATCTATCCTACCTGGCTGTTATCCATTAGCTGATCCTGCTGTATACACACTACCTTCCCAGTTCCCATCCATTTATTTTTTGTGACTTAATGTCTTTATTCACTCACTACTTATTCAGATGTACAATGCTGAGTCCCACTCTATAGCCTTTAGGCCTTCACAAGTTAGCATATGAAAATAATAACATTTGATAAAAACTTTACTAAGGAAGAATTTTAATTAGCTGGCTGGTGTCGTCAGAAAAGGATACCCAGAAGAGAGAGCTTTTAGTTGAGCCTGGAAGACACCTTGAATTTCAGCAGTTATTCTTGTCGGAGGAAGCAGGCTGACAAAGGCTTGCTAGTATGAAGGAGCACCCTTAAGTTTGGGGCATGGTGGTGAACAGCAAGTGCTTAGAATAGTAGAAATGGAGAAAGGCTGGTAGGTAGTGAGGTTGGCTGGGTTATCTGGGACTAGTTTTGAGAAAGACGTTGCATCACCTGTTACAGAGAATGAACTTCATTCCAGGAAGCCAGAGTCATAAAAGTGCCATCTTTAGAATAATCTCTGGTGACAATCACTAAACTGCAACAGAGGAAGGAGACTAGAGGCAGAAAGCCCAGTTAAAAGGCAATTGCATTACTCCAGATAAAAGATGACAGGGATCTGGCTATGGGAGTAAGAGGAGATGACAAAATTTGAAAATGATTTAGGTGTTTGAATCATTTGCATTAGTGAACTGAGGTTTCTACCAGAGTTGACAGTGAGGTCACTCACTGAGATGGGGACTTGAGCAGAAGGAAGCAGATGGTACAGCCAGAGGACAGAAAGAGACTAAGTCGATGGGGTCTTGCCTGAGAGATGTTCAAGTGGATCTGCAAGACTGAAGGCTGCTACGCACTCAGTCTAGCACTCAGAAAAGATACTCTGTGGGTGGTGGGCTTCTTGTGTGCAATAAGAGCACATAGAATAAGCAGAAGAACAAAAGAGACTGCTGGGTAACATTAGCCTGTAGGTGTCGACAGAAAATGTTTCCAGTGGAAGCCAAGAAAGAGTAGTCTGAGAGAGGTGGACCCAGGAAAGTAGAGCCAAGTGAGAAGATAGCTTTACATAAATATTATCATTAATGTATATCTATTCTTATTATTTCTTAACTTTTTCTTTTAACATAATTGTACATTTACTGAAAACTTGCGAAAAGAAGGCAGCGTTCTTACGTATCCTTCACTTGGCTTGCCACAGTTTTAATGACTTAAATAGCCACAGTACACTTATCAAAGCCAGAAAATTAATGTCGGTACAATACTTTTAAAACCAAGTCAGCCAACTTCATGCATAATCACTACTTTTTGTATTAATGTCCTGTCTTCTGCTCCGGGATCCAGTCCTTGATCCCATGTCGCATTTAATTGTATCTTTTAGTCTCTTCTAATCACGGATGAGAAGAAGCTGAGAAATGAATGGCTGAAGTCAGATGTTGAAGGTAAGTCTGGTAAGATGAGGCCAATGAAAACAGCCTTAGAGCTGGTAATTGTTAGGTTCTTTTTGCAGGCAAATTGTCCCAAAGCTTAATGCTTTGAAACAACATTATTTCCACTTTGAGCAGAGCACAGCAGAGATAACCTCCCCAAGAGGATTGAAAGTCTGAGATTGAGGCCACCCAGAAGTGTGTTCAGCACCATGGGCTGCAGTTAGTGGTGACTATTGGCTGGGACTTCTATTGCTCCACCAGTCAGAGTAGTCAGGGGGTGTCCATGCGTGCAGCTCATGGGATTCTCCACAGCACAGTATCATGGGGATCTCAACAGGCAGAGGTGTCATCACCTTTCATGAATCAACCTTTAAGTCATACGCCACCCCTTTTGCCACAGTCACATCTCGCTGAGAATCAAGGAGAGAAAGCATAGATCTCATGTCAATGACATATTATAAGAAGAGCAGGTCGTGCTGAGATCTTGTGGCTATTTTGGAAACTATAATTTGCTACAGTTTGTTCAGTTTTCAGGAGGGTAGTGGAAGAGAAAGACAGAGGGACACAGATGAAACAGCAATCAGGAAGTGGGGAGAGCATGTTACTTATTTCTGTGCATAATTTGGTATTGTAAAGATGCAAAGCATGTTGAAGAGGGAGTGTAAGAAGCAAGAGTTTATTTTAGGAAGAGAGATAACTGGAGTATATAGAGAGGAGAAAAAGATGGGAGAGATTAAAGAAAAGAAATAATTGATGTAACAAGTTCCCTGAGAAAACCAAGAGAGACTGCATCATGCAGTTGCTAAGACAACAGGCCCTGGAGCCAGACAGCCTAGGGTTCAAGTCCCACTTTGCCAATAGCTCCAACGAACTTGCCTTGAGCAAGTTACTTCTTCTTTTTGCATCTCTGCTTTCTCACTCTTTAAAAAGCAAAGTTCTAAGCAAGTCTTTTTGAATTGTTCTCAGTACCAAAGAAGAAAAACTCAGAGCTGCGGCCGGTACAGAGTGAAATTTCTCGCTGCACGTTAGCTTCACAAAGCAAAGAATCAGAGCAAAGAAGCTGCTTTCTGAACAAGTAAAATGAATTATGCCTGGCAAGTAAAGGGGATGCTTTTTTCAGAAAAGGATGGAAACAGTAAATGGTAAATTATGAGGGGGAGATAGAAGCTGGAGAATATGTGCCTTGACTTGCCTCTGTTTAATTTTTGAAGTACAAAAATAGGCACAGAACAAGCCTGAGAACTGTAGGTGAGTTGCAAGCTCAGGGCAGGAATGAAAGTTCAGGAGCAGTCACTTTAGGTAAGGCAGATGCAACAGTGTATATCTATAATTACACCATTCTGGGAGGCTGAGGCAGGAGGACTACAAGTTCACACAAATCCTTGGCAATTTAGTGATGCTCTATCTGAAAATATGAAATAAAAATGGCTGAAAATATAACTCACTGCAAAGGCCCTGAGTTCAATCATCAGTTACTGGAGGGGCAAAAGGGCTAAAAGAAAAGAATGGGAACAGGAAGGATGAGATAGGAGGGGAGTGGGAAGGGAGTGTGTGGTGTGCAGGGGCAAAGCAATCCCTGTCAGTGATCTTGCTGAGGTGAAGAAGATTAGTTTACAGTCTTGTCCTCAAACAAAGTTATGAGATCTCTATGGGGTGGTTGGCATTAGGGAGAAACAAATGAAGGTTTGGCACTCTGTCAGGCAGACTGAGTGAAGAGGACACCTAGAAGACCATGGTACTAAGGTCTGTGAGAAACAGAGAAAAAAGGAAGAGCTGGGGGCTAAGAGACATGGGGAATGGGGAAGTAGGAATTAGCAGCCTGAAAAGAGTGTTTGTGAGCCTAGAGCTTCCACATGAATGCAAATCTTTGTTAGAGAAGGGAAGACCCTCTAGACTTCTGCCTGTACCTCCTTCTAAGTGATGTTTTTTCCTCAGAGTTCCTCATCTACCCACTTCATCACATCTACCCACCCACACACAAACACACAGACAGACAGACAGACAGACAGACAGACAGACACACACACACACACACACACACACACACACACACACACACACACAGTCTCACTCAGATCCACTGACCCCTATGCTGTTCACGTGATCAATTAGGACATCCCACAAAATCACCTATGACTGTTAATGCCCAGCAGAAGGAAAAAAGAAACTTGAAGACTGAGGAAGACAATGAAAGGGTCAGCCATGGCTGGGGTACCAAGAAAAGTAAGATATACCAGAACTGGCTCCTTGCCACCTCTGGGATCTGGTTTCTTGGGTGTGAAATGGCGAATGGTATTATCATGTGAAGTTTCCCACAGTCTTGTCACCTGGCACATCCTGCCTGGGTGGTGATGATACAAAAGCAACTTGAGAGTAAAAACAAACCAGAAAAATGAGGAAGTTCACATTCATTAAGTAAAGCAAGCATTTTCCTCCTAAAATGAACTCTAACAATCTCTTCTGATGGTTGATTGTTAAGAAGAGAAAGCAGGAAATGAAAAACAATATTGTTTGGATTCAGGGCATACTTCCTAGTCTACGGAGTTCACTGTGTGTCTAAAATCATAGGATTCTTTGCGTTATCTACATAATAACTCCAATAATACATAAGACCACTCATTGATTGCTATCTTGCAGTATTCTGGGCACAATGACAAGTAGACTTCCCCCAAATCCATGAATGTGATCAAAACAATATATGAAAAATTTGGAAAAGAAAAAAATCACCCCCAAAGCAGCATTATGACAGAGTCTTTGGATGTATTTTCATCTTGCCTCTTGTCATGTTTTAATTTGTGTGTGTTTGTGAGTATGAATCTATGTAATTATCACATACTGCTTTGAGCAAATTTTCCTCCCCTTTCCAGTTAACATTATACAACAGTCCTTTTCCCATGATGCTAGGTGGTCTCCCTAGCCATTGTTTTTAATAGATTCATAATGTTTCCTATGGTAAATCCACTACAATTCATTCCATCAGTTCCTTGTAGCTGAAATTTCAGGTTTTGGTATTTGCAATGTCACTGCAATAGCATTCCCTTGCATAGTGTTTTTCAGATGTATGATCATGTCCTCAGACCAGACTCCTTTGGATATAAGTGGAAGTGCTGAGCCTAGCCTTATGAATATTTTTGTGGATCTTAATTTCTATTTACCTAATGCTTTCCCAACATAGTTGTATTAATTGACATCATTGTAAGCATAAATTCACCACACCCTCAGCAGCACTAGGTAACTTTTTAGGTAATTTTACTGGGGAAAATGGCACCTCATTATTTTAATTTGCAATTATTTTCTTACTAATGAGGCATGACATTCTTCTAAGTGTTTGCAAACTATCTGTATTTTCTCTTTGGTAGATTATCTGCTTTTGCTCCTTGTCCATTGAAGTATTTGTGACAGTGCTTCTGGAGGTTTCTCCATTTTCTGATCTCTATAAAAGAAAGATATTTGCTGTGAGGATTTTATGAATTTTTGCATGTAGACAATATATGTAAATAAGTATTTGTGTCTGTAAATGAATAACCACAAAAGTAAACTGGTTAGTCTTTTCTTTTTCTGGACTCTTTAGTCATTTTAGCATGAAGAAAGCTATTCTTCTCTCCAGAGACTTGCTAAATGTATATTACTTCATTCTGGGTTTTCTGCTAGATTTTTTAAAGAAAAATGTCTCTTCAATCCACGTGATATTTTGCATGTGTCATAAAGGGAGTTGGCTAATTCAAAAGGAGACCACCATCCCTGGATTGAACAATGCAATTCTTAGACAATCCAACAGCAGCAAACAGAAATCAACTGATCGTTTTAAATTATTTTTCTCTTGAATCTTTCCAAAGAACTGACAGATGATGCCACAAAACTGACCGAGGAAAGTTTATTTCCCTTCTCCAGCATTTGTTTGAAGGGTTGATAAGCCATGAAATGACTCAAGGGAGAGCAGACAAAGGGCCCAAGTAGACCATAAACTGGTCAATAAAGCCCTCACCAACAATAGGCAGGTACACATGGAGCACCAAGCACCAAGTCAAGAACTTGGCAAGCTAGGAGGAGGCCTCAGAGAAGACTTTCCATTCTTTACTTTCTGGACTGTTTTGCATTATTTGACACTGTTGGCCAATTCCTGCAGCCCCTCCCCTCCTCTGACTTCTCTTACAACATCACCTGTGGTCTTCTCAGCACTTCAGCTGCTCTTCGCATCCTCTCTTTGCTCCAGTCCTGGAGTGTTTCTCTTTCTTGGATTTTTCTCATCCTCTATCTTTGGTTCTCCCTCTGCTTCCATTCCCTAGATGAGCTCATCTACGTGCATGGTTTTAATGACCTTATGCCAGCTGGTAATCACCAAGTCTCCATATCCCTAAGGCCAGACATCTAACCCCGCACTGGACACCTCCATGTGGAGGGCCTCACCTGTGTTTTTAGTTGATCAGAGTAAAAAGAAGCTCTCCAGCCTCTCCTTTCACCACTACCATAAAAATATCCTACTTCATTTCTTTCTCTTGGATATCATGGCTTACTGAAGGGCATCAATTTCCATCCTGCCAGTCTTTTCCATTATACGTCCTTCAAAACTCTGGAAACTGTCTTTACTGATTACACCTAGATGCCACCTCCCTGGATTCAGTAGTTAGATTAGCTCTTCCAGGAGTCTTGAAATTGGCCTCCTGGGTCTGTTTGAGAAGTCTCTTGTAGACTTCCAGAGCAAGATACACAGGGCCTTTGTGATTGCCCTTTCTTTCTTTTCCTCCACCCTAAACACTCCCTCCCCACAGTAGTTAGGGGAATTGTTTCTTCAAGTACACCCTGACTTGGCACATGTTGTTCCTATTACCTATAATGCCACCCGCAGTCCCTGTAATCCGCATGTCCAAGTCTTTAGCAGTTTTAGGGGATTAATTTGGCTCCTCTGTGCCATACCTGGACTCCATGTGCACCTCATGCAAGCAAAGATGAGAAGAAGATCAGGCCACCCTGATCCTTTCTTGTGCTCCTGGGGCTCATCTTTAGGAATGGACCCATACTGTTCTATGGGGTTCCCTCTAATGAAGGAGATGGTTAGTTTACATCCAAGTTAGAAAGCTGGATAAAGTCTTTTTAGGGCATATTAGAGGTTGCCGATTTGTGAGAAAGGCAAGATGAAAGTACAATTTTATTTCCATTTTTTAAAAAAGAAAACTCACGTGTGTTTCATTCTTCACACTCGGATGCTCTTTAGTATTCTTTGTAAGATTCTTTCTCCAGGGTGGCTTAGCCGAGCTGTGTGGCTCTCCAATAAGCTGCAGGGCCAGACCTGTATTTGCATACATAATCAGAACTGCCTGTCTCTGTAGTCTCCCCAGGAGGTAGCTTGCTCTGGCAGAGGCTTGGGCTGCCCGCTTAGATGTGGGTAGCATGAGCTTGGCTGAGGAAGAACCTGCCTGCTCAAAATAACACAATTCCTGAACACCAGCTTCATCTGCATGTGGCTAAACTGGGATGGCAGTTCTTGTGTCCTTGATCAGCTAATTGCTCCTATATCACTTATTCGGCACCTAACTATAGGGCAGACAGTGTGAATGTTGAGGATACTGTCTTAGTTCGAATACCTTCAAAAGTAGTTCTGGAGACAGCATCTAAGTTTTGGATAGTTTACTAAGGAGAATAAAGTACCTACTAGGTGCAAGTGGGGGGTTAGAAAAGTGAGACAGACTACAAAGAAAAGCCAATCATGGTGCTGTAATGATCAGGTTATTACCATAGAGAACTGGGACACAATCTCCCCGAGGACACTTTGAGGCACCTGGTAGAACATGCTGGGAATCCTCTTACCCGAGGACAGAAAGCCTGGGGCATCAATCCACTAGCTCTCGTCCAGAGGAGCTGTTGGCCCCAAAAGTGTTCGTTTCCCTGCCCATTGGGGTTATACATGCTTGCAACAAAGTGAGCTTTTAGGTGTTGGGGAAATCCTGAGGCATAGAAGCTGCAGGAGCATGTCTCTTGTGGAAGGAGGTTGCCAGTATGCTTTGAACCATCTACTGTGGCCACAGGTAACTCAGATGGATTAAAGTAGACTGAGGTGATTCAGGGTGGGCCATCAACAGAGGCTGTTATAGACGCAGAAATAAATAAACATGGTACTTCTCCTCTCAGAGAACTTATTGCCCCACAGAAAGGACACATGAGCCAATAGTCTAACCACCAGATGGTGGACTATATCCTAGCTTGAACAAAAATACCTGTAACCTGTAAGGGGTCATGTGGTTCAGACTAGACCAGAAGAGGTAGAAGATGAGTGACATTGCTCGGGAGGATGATAATTGCACAGCTCCTGGAAAGATATATGTTCTTCAGGCACAGAGGTAGAAGCAATGAACCCCACCCAGATAGTGAGCCTTGAATGCACAGTGATGTACAGGCTGTCTGATATGACTCCAGGCTTGGATTCTCTGCAGGAAGCCAGGGAAAGTTGGCCAGAATGTAAGCTGAGCCTGGGTTGTGCTGGAACTGAAATCTACCCAAAGAAGTTCTTTCCACTTCAGCCCTCAGGAAGCAATATGTTTAAATATTGACATGTTCTATGCTTTAGAAAGCTCACTCAGACAGCAGCTTGGAGGGTGGGTTGGATGGTGACAGGTGAAACTGCACTCAAAGATCATGATTAGCAGGTGTGCCAATCAGTGTCTGGGCAGAAAGCAGATGGCACTCTCAGAGGGAGTGGAAGATTTCCCAGACATAAGAGAATCCTAGGGCTGTCGGAAAGGACCACTCAATAGGTACTGCAGCCATAGGTAGAGGAAAGCAGCCAGGACCAATCTCAGCCTGGTGGGGAGAGAGGTAGCCAAGGGAACAAACATTCCAACCTTTCTGCCTGTCTGCCTTCTTAGCTCCTGCCAGCATTCCCACTGGTCAAATCCATCCTGAAACCTGAAGGCGGAGATGCCCAGTTGTTGAATCACACAAAAGTCTGTCTTTCCAGAGCTCAGAGCAGGATGAAGAAGCCTAGACATTGGGTCTAGAGGCACTGAGAGCAAATCCAGTCCAGGAGGAGCTCCCTGCAATTGACAAGGCCAGAGGCAAGAACAGGTGACATCAGTGTTGAGATCATAGAGTATAAAAAAAGATGAGGCACTCTTTGGCAACAGTGGTGAGTGAGCAGAGGAGACCAGGCTCAAACTCCTGTCACTAAAGGATAATTTCTTGGGTGTTGGCCATCTTTTGATGTGTACAGCCTTGTAAGATAGTGCCCTAATCTGCTTCCTGAGGCTACAACTGGATCCCTGAAGGTGGATAACTTATAAAGGAAATATGTGTATTTGGTTCCTGATTCTGGAGGTTGGAAGTCCAACACTGGGTGGGTATACTGGCAAGGACCTCAAGGAGCATCATGGCATGGTGGAAATGTGGAAGCGCAGTGATGCTGGTGCAGAATGAGGTGCAGCCTCTCTTCATAACAACCTCTTCTTGTGCTAATTAATCCTGCCCCCTCCAGAATGCCATTATCCCTCTTAATGATCTGATCAATACTAAATGTCCCCATCTCCAATTCCTTTATTTTTGGTGTCAAATTTCAACACGAGTTTCAGAGAGGAAACATCAGATTCCAACCAAAGGAAGGGGTGAAGCTTTGCTTATCATTGTGTTTAACTTTAGTGGTAGATGAAGCCTTGATAGCAAGTAAGAACAAATCCGGAAATGAATCTTTGAGATAAAGAAAGCTGTGGAGAGGAGACTCCTGAAGATTGCCATGGAGCTCTGTTGGAACCTTGCTAACCAACCATGGGAAGGAAAGGGAGGCAGTGCAGCTCCGGGGACAAAAGACCAATAAAATAGTATTGGAGGACACTGGGTAAAAGTAGCCTGTGCTTCATTTTACCCAGGGCTTGATAGGATTACAGAAGAAAAGCCAACTCCACAAACCTGAATGGTGTTCCACAGAGACAACTCCTCCATCTGGTAACCCTGATGTAATACAGTGCCATAAACAGTGATTTAAACAACCAACATTTATTCTCTCAAGCAGTTCTGTAAGCTACAGTCGAAATTCAGTCCTGGGGGAAGTAGGGCCAGGCTCCCTCTAAAGATTCTGTGAAAGGTCTACCTGGGCCTCTCCTACACTTCTGATAGTTCCTGGGAGTGTAGCAACATAGTTCCAGTATTCCCATTGTGCCCTGTGATATCTGTCCTACGTCTAACTTTCGCCTTTTCATAAGGACCTTGATCATAGATTGAGGCCCACACTAATGATCTCATCTTAACTCAGCCATCATCAAAAACCCTGAACAATAAAATCACAGTCTGAATTATCAGGTTCTATCAGGGGATGAACACAGGTCATTCTATAACAGTCCCCAGTACGCATATGGAGTTGATGTCACTTGCTGTTCCTTGAGTCAATCTTTGTATGTCTAAAGAGTCTTGGGAATGACAGCCCTGCAGTTTGGAAGCATTAGCTCAGACTGCAGAGTGAAGGGCAGACACTAGATCACAGAGAAGAGAGGCCTTCCAGGATGGCCTTCAGGGAATTTTTAAGATAAACATACACAAAATGCAAGCTTATGGAATCACAGTTGAACTTCAAATATCAGAAAGTTATTATGGCAACACATATTCTATTTATGAAACATCTGATTGATATCAATGTCTAGACCTGAAGTTCCCCCAAAGAAACTCCAAAGATGCGGATTTGGATGCAGTTGTTTGTTTCAGAGGTGAGATGGATGGAGTGGCATACAGTGGGAGGGAAGCCGGTAAGGATACTGTGGTGAACACTTGGGGCTTACTCCCATGGGAGGACTCCCAGAGACTGGGTGGAGGGAACACCACTTGGGGTGGGAGTTGGGCCTGTTGTCCTCTAGCTCCTGTTCCTGCTGGGAAGAGGCACCTCCAAGGCCAAAGACTGGGCTCCATAGAAAGATGCAGGGAGAACCGACAGAGCAATGCCCACTGTGGCTAGCTTCCAAGGTAAGCATGACAACGGGGCAGTGTCCAGGTTGGGCACTGGAAGCTCACAATAAAACTAAAAAGTGTCACATAGGCTTGTAATACCAACACCCTGAGGCAGGAAGATTCCAACCTCAAGTCTATTCGAAAGAGTTGAACAGTGTAGCAAGACCTGCTGTCAAAATAAAAATATGAAAGACAAGTGAGTGATACATCTCATTCTGAAGGCCCTGAGCTCAATCCTAAACACTGCAAGATAAATAAACAAAACCAAACCTTAGGAAACAGGTGTTATTATCCCTGCTTTCAGACAAGGAAACTAAGGCAATTGGTAGGAAGCTTAAAAACCACTGTAAAATTCATAAATTAATGAATGGCTTATCCAGGATCTAAACCTATTATTTCACGATTGGGAAGGCAGTGTTCCTTAACCACAGAACTTCATGACTATGCAACTTCTAAGAATTTTGTGTTATCTTAATTTAAAAAGATGAGCTTTTTTTTCCTCAAGTTGGGTCCCAAGCTGCTGTTGACATAGACATCTTACACCTCAACACCAGTCTTACAGATGTGAGCTTTGTTGGGGCTTCTCTGTATGGTATCCTGAGATTTGTTTTTGAGGAAGTGCAGCGAGCCGGAAGAAGCGCCTGCATGGAGCCCTTCCTGAAGCCTGCAAGTGCAGCTAGGAATCAGGACACCGACTATGTTGCGTTTGGTACCTGCGTGGCCCTCAGCTTTTGGGGCTCTCCCTTTTCCAGGCTTGCTGCTGCCTGTCCCTTTGCAGCTGTTCATGAGGCCTGGGGCGACGGGGAGACCCTGCAGAGGGGCTGCTTAAGTCTTCCTGTCACCTACCGCTGCGATGAGATTCTCCCCTGGTCGGTTTGGAGTGACAGTGATAGATTAAATGCACCAATTAAATTAGATCCTATTTTAAAGAGCTTGAGCTGGATTTACTTTTAATTATAGTGCTGTACTCGCTGATGAGGTATTGTCGAGGACTTAACAATTGGTTGATTGTGCATCTGAGTGTTCAGAAAGCAGTTTCTGGGAGAGTCTGGGACAGTGTTCTTTCTAAGGAGCTCCCTGGGATAAGACAGAGGAGCGAGGAAGCCTGTTGGGGGGGAAGCGTCCTAACGCCATGGAGAATCCATCTGCTTTATGAGTTCTGTGTTACTTGAGAGTTTAATGAACTCAGAATGAAGTAAAGAAATGGGGCAGAGGCCATGGAGTTGAGCTGGTTTGGCCCTCCAACCTGCACCTGCTCCACTTAGGTGAATAGCTCAGGTAACTCATCCACCTTATCTGAGCTAGAGTTCTCTTTCGCTAATTCACTAATTCATTCAGGGCATATTTACAGACTTTCTAGAATGTTCTTATGCTACTCAGGGTATTGTGAGTAGAATGATGGACAAAACAAGCAAATCCTCTCTCTTCATGGGGCATATTTTCTAGTGACAGGGAAGAAGATGGAAAATGGAGATGTTATGTAATAGTAGTGATAAATGTTAATATGACAAGGCAGGGAAAAGGCACTGTTAGAGAGCAGACTGTGTTAGATAATGGTCAGAGAAGGCCTCTCCAAGGGTGGCATTTAAGCAACTTCTGGAAGCAGGTGAGAGAATGAGTCATGTGGTTATCTGTAGAAAAAATTCTGGGCTGAGGTGATTAATCTTGGCTATCAATTGCTTGCCTTGAGAAATGCTTATAAGAGCAGTAAATCACATATATGAGTTGTAACTATGGGATATGGGAGTATGACCTTGGAAACTCTAATCTGGTCCTTATCTCCTTTCTCCCTGTGACCTTCCCCTTCTACCATGAAACTTCTGTCTCAGATCCTGCCAACGCAGGACTGAAACATCTGCAACTGTGAGCTGGTGTAAAACTCTCCTTCAAGCTGAGAGATTCAGGCATTTTATGCTAATGATGGGATGCAAAGACTCTGGCCCTGATCTGGAGAAGTCCTTGCTACCTGTCCAGTCCTGCCATGCTGCCTGCTCACTCAATCTACATGATCCCTTCCTGCTGCATTGTGGTGGCTGGTCCTTTGGGTTTTATCATAGATCTTTTGGGATTCAGTGGTAGCAATGACCCACATATATAACTGGCCCATAAGAAAGAATGAGATCCAGACACTGAATAAGGCAGTGGTGATGAGCCTGTGCTATTTGTTTTTCTTTTAGGATAAAACATGTTAATATATGAGTTGTTTTTTCTGAACCAAAACCTTAATACTCAAGTTTAACTGCAGTGTTGGTACTTTGTGATAAACAGCTTTGGGGTTGCAGTTTGTATGCTCATACCTGAAAGGTTGGCCATCAGTTGATTAAGGGATACATCCTAATATTACCCTTGAAGGACAACATTTTGTGTGCCTACTCTTTGTTGTCATGAGAAAAAAAAATGTTTAGAACAAAAGCCCATTTGACAAGTACCTTCAACATTAAATCCAGACGTAGAGATTTTGGTCCCTACTTTGTCATTTACAAATCTAGTGAATTTGGCCAAATCTTTGTGCCTCAGTTTTGTACCCTATAATATATAAAGTGAAACCATTATACTAAACCACGAAGCTACTATCTGAGCATTGTACTTTCCAGAAATCTTTTTCTTAGCCTTAAGGAGAGAGAGTTCCATCAGCGGCTGTTGTGCCAGCGAAGTTCTTCTCTGACTCAGTTTGGGTCTCCAGAAACAGGATTGATACAAAGATCCAAGTACAAATATGTTAAGTGGGTAGATGATCCCAGCAAAACTAGTAGGGAGAGAGGCAAGGGAGACAAGAGATCAAGTCAATTGCCACCACGAGCCCTGGATCTCAACCCCTCTGGGCCCAACTGCTGTTTGTTGGTCAGGGGCTGAGGTTTGCTGTGTACTACTGGGAGTAATGTCACTTCTTGGAACATCTGGCCAGGGCAACAGCATGCAAAGCACATTTTTTGGTGCAAGAAAGCTCTGAGGCAGAAGAATGAAGGAGCTGCTGGCTGGAAGCTGGAAGGAGCATTAGCTTCAAGAGAATCTTGGCAGAGGCTGCTTGCAAATTACAGAGTAGTTTGTTTTGGTTCATGATTCTGGAAGTTCATGGGTGTCTTGGTTACCTTTCTCTCGTTGCTGGGACAAACGAAGGAAGGAAAGGTTTATTTAGCTCACAGTTACTGGTGGTTTCAACCCATATTCAACTGGCTCCAAGGCAGAGGGCAGCCTTTTGTGGCAGCAGCAAAGAGCAGAAAAGCAAGTCAGGAGTAGAGGCAACAGTGGCTACAGACCAGAAATCTGTCTCCCTTAAATTGCATTCAGGTTATCCACCCCAGGCTGGATGCAGCATTTATACCCATAGTCCCAGCCATACTAAGACCCATAATCCCAGTGGATCATAAATTAATCACAAACTCTAGAAGTCCCTGCCCCATAACTGCATGAAGCTTTAGGGGGACAACTAGACACAAACCATAACAACGGGTAAGATTGGATAGCCCACTGATTTGGGCCTCTGGTGAGGATGGGACACATCAGAACATGAATGAGAGAGAGAGAGAAGAGAGAGACAGAGAGGCAGAGATGGAGATGGAGACGGAGACAGAGATGGAGACAGAGATCATTTGAGGTCACTTTCTTGGTCCTACGCCTGAAAGACCCACAGCTCCTAATACTTTTGATACTATCACTCTGGGGGTTAAGCTTTTCCCAGTGGAACTTTTGGGAGCAGTCATCTAAATCACAGTAAGTGCTATTCACTAACATGTCAAGGGTGAGGGAATCTGGGCAGTACTCTGACAGCATGGGCTATAGGCCACAGAATGAGCAGCCCCATTTCAGATCAGTATTGAAAGCAGAAGCCCTGAGCTTGGTCTGAGAAGTACATCAGAGTGATCCAGCCCTCAGCAACAGTCTGCACTGTGGCCTAAGGTCTACATTTGTATGAGCAGACAGCTGGCCCTGGGGAAGTAGCTGAAACAGGAAGTAGAAAAAGGAAGGGTAGTTGAGAGGCATAGAGCTTAGTGTTCACAAGACGTAGCTTGCAATGACACTACCAGGTGCCCAACCCCTCCTCAAAAGAGCTTGACAGATGGGGATGTCCCTGTGTGATGTCCCCTGCAGAGGATGCCATTCTTCCACTGGCAAAAGAGTGGCTGGCAGTATTACCATGGCAACCAACAAGAGCCCACCCAAGAATCCCTCCGGTGACAGAGAGATGGATCAGAGACCAAGACCCTGAACAGTCTATTTGTATGGCAGGTGGCAAAAGCCAAAGATACTTGCTTTTCCTTGCTCTCAACGTTGTAGCTGTGACTCATACTGTACAGGAGCACCCACAAACACACATGGCCCCACCCGAAGCTGGCTGGCCCCAGGAAAACACCTGTCACAATGTTGTGCTATTTGCTGGGTAAGCAGGAACAAGTGGGCGTCTCTGTTTTCCCCTCCATAAAGTGAATCAGATGGTACCAGTTCCTTGGCCTCCACCGTGGGAGGCAGCAAGAGCTGATGCAATAACGTCTGGGAGGCATTTTGAGCATCTTGAAAGAACAAGGTTGTCAAGAATTTTTGTTATGAAACCTCAAAGTTTTGCTTTTCTTTTAATTTTAAATCTTTGGAGTTTTCAAATTGCATTGAAGCTATTTCCAAGCAGCAGCTTCTGTGAGGCCACAAGCCATCCAGAGTGGCTGACCACAAAATGAAGGCAAAAATAAAATCTGAATTTAAAAAAAAATGTGCTCCTGAATTGTGGCCAGACTCCAGTTTGGATCTTAAAAGCTTCCTCTGGCCAGCTTCCTGCGCTGACCCCCAGGCTCACTTAAACTGAGCGGCTGTGTATTCCTTGCTGTTAGATATTGAAAACAGGAAATTATGGAGCCTGTGGGGGGATGGGAAAGCTTGAAGCAACTTCAGAGAACAAGCTGATGAAGTCATAGATCTTATCTCCTTGCCTTTTCCCTGTTGAGTCTCTTTAAAGATAAGGTAGTGAATCAAAATGGGCAGCGTGGTTTTTTCCAAGATGGGAGCCTTTAAAATCCCCTTCCCTCCCAGTGTTTCCAAAGATAACCAGAGGAGAGAAACATTTCAATCCTGTGTGCGTGCATGTAAAATGTGATTACAGGACAATTTCTCATCCTGGTCCCTGAGGGATGAAGAGGAGTGGAGGCAGGGAGGAGGACTGGGCTAGAGAGGAGGCCCTAGCCCATGGCTCTCGGACTACTGATGGTGTCAGTTGTTCTATTAAGATGATACTCAAGCTAGAAAGGACACAGTAGACCTCTGGCCAGTATGGACTATGGACTTAAATGAAGGGGACTGTCAAGGACTAGAGGAGGGGGCAAGATAATGTGGGCTTGGGTCTTACATGGGTGGGGGGCACATCCAGCAGGAATGCCAGCCAGGAGCAAGGTCCTCAATGGCCGAGGCCCAGTGTGTACAGGGCCAGGCAGCAGTCTTAGGTGGAAAGCAGCCTGAAGCAGCCCAAGGGGACACACGTGAGACAGGACCAGGTGTCCCAATGGGATCCTTAGACCTAATGAGGGAGACACAGTCAGTGAGCCATGATGCAGACTCAGAGGAACAGAGGAGGCAGAAAGTAGGGTGGCAGAGTGCAGCAAGAACAAGGACCTGAGGCCATGTGCCTGAGGACCAAAAGACCCAGTCCAATGTAACCCTGCAGGTCACATAAACCTCAGAATTTCCTCCACAAAGAATTGGTCCCTGCACTGTAGCATAGGATTGATATGGGCAGAGAATAAGTTGGATTTGCAAGAAGCACTTAATGCTGTGTACTGCACAGGGACCATAGCAGGTATGTACTATATGTGGTGCCAGCAAGATGGCGCTACCCTGCCAAGCAAGGGTAGACAGGAAGCTTATTTACAAAGCAGCTTGATGGCCTTTTGGTGAACCTAGAGAACAATTTACATCTGGCAAGGCAAAACTGTGAGGAGCACGAGGTCGGGGGCTTTCAGAACTCTTGGGGACAGCTCACTGGCAGAGGAGGCCCCTTTCTCCTTTGAGCATCAGACACCTGGCCTTGGCCCTGCCTCACCCTGCCAAGGTGATGGATGTGGGTTAGGCCCTAAAGAGGCCAGCTTTTTTTCTCTCTTGAGGTACTTAGGGATGAAGAACATGCAATACATTAAGTAGGAAGGGATCTATGGGGTAAAACAAGCAGGAGAGGGTTGGTACTTGCAACACTGCAGGGACTGGGAGCAAAAGCGGTTGTGCAGTGCCCAGCCAGCACAACTATAAAGAAGAGGACAGGATGGGATGTGAGGAGGAACAGAATGGAGAACAGCAGAGAAGGATGGCAAGCACAGTAGCCAAAAGAACATAGGAAGGCTGGCTCCAGTTTGGTTTTACTTACAGCCTACGAGAACCCAAGTGCTATTGCCCTCGGAGTGTTTTCTGCTTCTAAAACGTCCACAAATGAAAAAACAAACAAATAAACAAAAAACCTCAAGTCATGGGCCATCTCCTTGTCCCAAAAGAGTGAAAAAGAGATATTGACTTACAGTACACAGGAAGGGTCTTTGCAAATGGCTTTCTGTGCTCTCTTGGCCCATCCTCTGTCCTACCCCATGTCTCTTCTGGACCACCAGTGTGGGAAGAAGTCAACTCCAGATATTCATCAAGTCTGGCCTCACACCACCTGTGCTCCTTCCTCCCATTCTCCCCAGGCTGTCGAAACCTCCAGAAGGTGCTTGAGGTCTCAGTTCTGACAAAGGCAGAGCTTCACGGGTCACATTCACAGGTGGGCACTGGTCTTTGAAATTCCCTTCCAGGTGAAGCATTTCAATGAACTTTCTCTAGGCATCATGGAGCAGTGCAGCTACTTACCATACCACAGGGAGCCAGGATCTTCTGTTGGGGCTGAGAGGGACTGAAAGTCTATAGCCCAGCTCCTGAGTTCCAGATGCCTGCACCACCTATGCCCAGGTGGAGCCCTGGGCTCCATTCACTAACTCAGTGACTCTGTCCATTAGTCGCCTGACAACCAGTGGCATTTAAATCTCTAAATATAGCACTCTGGGAGGTTGAGGTGACAGGGTCAAAAGTTGGAACCCAGCCTGGGCAACCCTGTGATTTAAGAAGACCATGACCCAAAACAAAAAAGGACATTTCCTTATTTGATCCAGATAAGTGTGTTGATAGAATAATGATCCTCAAACACAGCCAAGTCCTGATCTTTGGAGCCTCTGAATGTGTATTATGACTGACAGAACCTACAGATACGACTAAATTAAGCATTTCAGGTGGGAAGATTTTCCTGATTACAGCAATTGTCTACTGCAATCTCAAGGACCTTTATTAGACAAAGGCATGAGGGTTGAGTTAGAGGTGAAGAAAGGAAGGAAGGAAGGAAGGATGGAAGGAAGGAAGGAAAGAAGGAAAGAAGGAAAGAAGGAAAGAAGCAGAGGCAAGAGAGGAGATGAGCTGCTATGCTGCTGGCCATGAAGACTGCAGAAGGGGCTGTGAGCCAAGAAGGGTAGGCAGCTCTGGAAACTGTGGAAGGCAAGGAAAAGAATTTTCCCCTGGAGAATCCTGCAGGAACTGGTCCTGCCAGCAACTTGATTTTAGCTCAGTGAGACTTGTTTTGGAATTCTGATCTCTAGCACTGTTTGAGAATAAGTTGGTATTGTTTTAAGGGAATAGGTCTGTATTGTGGTCGTTTGTTATGGTTGCAATAGGATATTCATCTAATAATTACTCCCACTTTAAAAATGAGCAAACTAGAAGATCCATTTGACTCCGCTAGTCCCTTTCTGGGCATCTTCCCAAAAGAGTTAAAGACATCATATTTCAGTGACACATGCACAGCCATGTTCATAGCAGAGTTCATAACACATAAATCTTGTAGGTAGCCTAGATATCCATCAACAGGTGTGTAGATAAAGAAAATTTTTGCATGTATGCAAAAATTTGCCATGTCATCAAGAAGAATAAACTTGAGCCTCTTCTAGGTAAATGGATGCACCTTGAGATCATGATATTAAGTGAGATAAATAAGCAACACATGCTTAGACATCACATGGGCTCTCTTATATGAGAAAACCAAAATATAAATAAAGATCAAAATATAAGCTAAATAATAGGAAGCAGGGAGATATTTTTCATATGGGAAGTGGATCAAGAGATAGAGAGGGTGTGGTGAGAGAGAAAGGAGATGAAAGAAAGAATTGAAATATTTTTAAATGGAGATAAAGCTTTTGCAAATGGGAATGGAACGAAGAGTTAGAGAAGCCCAAGGTTACTTTGGTGGGTGGGCAAAAAGGCAAGATCAGAACCTACTTTGTCTACTTCAACTCTGCTATTTTTAACGCTACCACTGGCATTTTTATGTTTCTTTCACTTATGTAATTGCTGATTGGACATCCAGCCCTGAGTCAGGCCTAGAATTACAGCTAGCAGCCAATAAGCATCAATCCCTGTTCTCTCTCTCCAATGTAAGCATGGGAGCAAATACATGGGCAGTGACAGACAAGCCACTGTGGCTGGGCCAGGACAGGGGGATCAGAGTTTTAAGAGACCACATAAAAGCAGTGCCTAATCTAAACAGAGTCAGGGAGGACTTTCTGGAAAGGTCCCAAGTCACAATTGGCTACCCTGAGGGATGGCCGCACAGAGAAGGAAGAAAATCAGCTTTAATCTCTCCTTACTGCCCCCACTCTATACCCCAATGTGAGGTCACACACTTCCCACTGGCCATTTGTGCTGGTCTGCTTTCCTTGGGTGAATGGATCCCTGACTTTAAGCCAGAGAGCAGTGTCTTCTCCTTGGGCACACTTGGAGTAGGATGGGTCATTGGCCAGGTCCTGCTGTGGATCTCTATTGGCTTAAACCAGTCAGTGGCCATGTTCAAATTTATGGAGAAATTCTCGAGCCTTTTGATGGAGCCAGGGGGAAACTAGAATGTTCTTCTCTCTATAACTGCTAAAGAGATTTTCTCCTCCACTGGAAGATGGGGGGGGGGGGCAAAAAGTGGGCCACCTCCTGCCACCTGGTGCTGGTCTCTTGCCCAGAACTGTTCCTGTGTGGAGCAAAGGCATGGCTGGGAAGCCTGGTAGATGTCACGTTTGCATAAGAGCCTGGGAGTCATGGAAAAGGAAATGGCAACCCAGGACTGTAGATTCCTCTTAGGTTCTCAGCCAGAGGCTCTCACAGAGAAAATAGGTGCCAGTCCTGGCCACGTGCACCTGTCAATATACATGTTAAATGACTGGAGGAACTGATGCTAGATGACAGCAGAGGGCAGCAAGAAGCCCAGTGGATGGAGCAGAGTCAAATCGGAACAGGAGTCATGGAGCAGGCTCAACCAAGACAAGCTTCATGTCAGAGTTCCAGAAGTTTCACCAGAGGACCCAGAGCCAATGACTGTTTTTGACACTGTTACTGGGGATCTTTTTTCATTCATATACCAGCATAGTCATGGTGATAAAGGACTGATTACTTGATAATTGGTTCAAGTTTATTCCTCAGTCTGAGCTGTGTGTCTTTGAATGTTTCACTTACTTTCACTGCAACTCTCCAGTTTGCAATACCTTTTCTCCAGCACTTTTCACCCTGTCTACACCCCATCGTAAGATCGAGCAGTGACTGAGCTCACTTATCTAGAGTCACAAAAACCAGAAGCATCTTTTTCTATCATCTTCCCATTGCCATTACTCAGCAAACAATCCCTATGTGTATCAAGAGACATGTGTCCGAGTAGTCATAGCATCTTGGTCTGGAACAGTGAAAGGAAAAGTGGCTTGATGGTCTTCAAAAGGAGAATGGATAGAAGAATTGGGGCACAGTCATGTAATAAAATACTACATGGCAAAGGAGAGGAGTGGTAACATGAAGCAATTATGGATGAATCTCATAAATATTATGTTGAGCCAAAGCAGAGAGATACAAGAGCCTCCATGATTCTATTTATACATATAGCTCAGATGTAAGAAAAAAAAAAAGTATGGTGTTAAGAAGTAGAACGGATGGAAAAGAAGGAAGGTCAGGAGTGGAAGCGGATATGAAGAAGGCGTCTGGGGTTCTGGGGAGGCTCTCTCCCTTGACCTGAGTGCTGCTTATTCTGTGGTAATTCCTTAAGCCAAACACAGACTGCACTTTGCTGTATGTGTACTTTACCTGACACCAATAAAGTGTTTACAGTCATTAATGCTGTCAGGGGAGCAAAAAAGGAAAATTCTGGCATTGTCCAGTCTCCTATACATTTTACTTCCTTAAACTGGGTGGATCCAGCAAGCAACTCAAGGGTTACATTGCTCCATGCTGCTCTGATACCACAGCAGGTCTGGGCTACAAATCTCACTGTTCACTCACGATTTTCCCTCGGTGCCCACATAGCTGGGAAGTCTTCTATGTGCACACCTGAGGTTTCAGATGGCTGGCTCAGGAGAAGTGCCTGATCCATCTCAGGGCGCAGCTCTCTCCTTTCCTCACACTGCTAGCACCTGACTCGCTTGCCCTCGGCCCATCAGCAATGATCTGAAACCATCCTGAATTCCCAAAGAGAGGCATCAAGATTACAGTTCCTTTTCCCTTATAAGATCTCTTGCTCCTGATATAAATTTTCCCTCATTTCCCAGAGAAAATATCAAGTTCCTCCTTCTTGAGCTTCAGGGATGGATAGCCTTTGCCAAAACTTCTCCACAGTATAGGACCCTACTTTCATTACAGCTATAACATCAAAGCTCCAACTTTAGTAATGGCTTCTTCACTAACAGAAACATCTACTCCCTGGACATATTAGGTCCTTTCTACCACAAGGCAGCTACTAACTCTGAAAGATTCACCTCTCTGCCTTCCTAGTTCCTAACTGCAGAACTCCCCACCTCTGTCATTCATAAAGTTGCAAGTATTTTCACTGCAAAGATCTTCTCATTTGTCTTTGTACCTCTTTGCATCAAAGTGCTGCACCTTGATAAACACCACCTTTTCAAAGTCGCTTGAATTAATAAATGGATGATGAGCAAATTCACCATCACCCCTGGCCATGTAGCATTTCTAAGGATGTGACCAGACTGGAAAGCCACATTTTTTTCTAAAGAACTTGGGCAAGAGGGGAAGGGGTGAGGGAGAGGAGCAGAGAAATGGTAGAGGCAAAAGGTGAAGAAAAGGGTTCAAGAATGGGAGTTTAGGAGAGGGAAGAGGAGACAGAAGCAGAAAGAGGAGCAGTGGGCAAAGGGAGGGTGAAAACGGGACTAGAAGAGGAAAGGAAGAAGAGAGTAAGGATGAAGCAAAGAAAGCAGCTGTTGTTAAGAGCCAGGGAACATCATTAGTGAGCAAAGAGCATTCAGTTTGTGTGCTTCCCTTGTGCTTATCCTTAAGTGGTTATTCCTTCTTAAACAACAAGAACACAAAATCCCGGCACCAAGCCAAATTCTATCACCCGGAGAGGCATGTCTGCACATAGGAGAGCATGGCCGCATAAGTCCAAGGAAATTTTGTCACTCATTTGAAAGATGCTGCCATCCAGGTGATGAATTTCCAAAGTTAGGAGGGTTCCAAATTTAGTCTGTAATTGATGTGCAGTGACTCACAAAAATAAACTCTCCCAGCTCACACCTGCTCTTTCAGACCAGAAAAAGCCAGGGCCTGATGGCTTGCCAGCTCCAGCTCTTCTTCTCCGTCATTCTACTCCTTGCCATACCACCAACTTCTTTTCATGGATCTTGCTGGCTTCTCAGGCACTCATTACCTGCCCAGGTGTGAAGCCCATGCCTGTTCTCCTACCAACAGTCTCCTTCCAGCCAGGAATTAGTTAGGACACTGTTCCACTGACAGACATGCATTTGCCCAGTGTGTTAGCTAAGGTAAGGCTGCATCCACTTAAGACAGTGGAAGACTACATCTTTTCAGGCAAAGTCCAGTTTGCGGCAGAAGTAGGGACTCTGCTTCACACAGTCATCCAGTCATCAAGGGACAGAAAGCAAAAAGGGATTCTCTCTCTCTGACAGACATTTTAATATTCATTGGTTCAAGGTGGGACATTGCTATGGTTTGTGTATAGGTGTCCCCCAAAAGCCTCAGCAGTAATAGGGTGGCTTTTGGAATTTGTAATTTATAATTGTGAGTGTGGGTGCTGCACCTCCCCTTGGGCAAGTGATTTGTATTTCAATATGAGAAGTCAGTCACAGGCCTCAGGCCACACTTCATCCCAGGGACAACTGGGAAAGATAGTCCTGCTGAGCATCCAGAAATAAAACAAAATGTGTCCACTAGGACATGTAGCTAGTCTCTGCATACTCAGGACCATTGCTATCTCTGAAATATG
>PVKN010005517.1:0-30586 GCA_004027915.1 Capromys pilorides | reverse complement strand
GAAAAATACCCTTTCTTCAGTTTTTTGGAATAGCTTGCAAAGAATTATTTGTTCTTCTTTAAATATTTGGTAGAATTCAGCATTAAAGCCATTAGATTCTAGGCATTGCTTAGGAGATTTTATACTATTGATTTAATTTTCTTATTCATTGTTCTATTGAAATTTTTCTGTTTCTTATGATTCAGTCTTTGTAAGTTATTTATTTCTTAGATTTGTCTTATCACAAAGACAGTAGATATAACTTCAATAAACTTATACTTATAACAAAACTGATACCCCAATAATTTTAAATTTGCAACTGCACAACATAATTTTAATTACATTACTTTGTTTTTAGGTTGAGGATTACATTGAAAATTCAAGGAAAACACTCCAGAGAAGAGTTGATAAATCATGTGTTTACAATGTCTTTCTTTCTTGCTGTAGTTTAAAGGCTGGTAAATGACTTTGTGTGACACGGCTTCTCATCTTGATTGTGAAGTCTTACCTTCCCAGTTATCACATTTTGCTTATTATAGTGAGAGTTGTAGGTTGCTAAAATAATTATCAGTTTTTTTTTATGGTATGAAATCCTTTTAAATAATGACAGGGTTATTTTGTGATTTAATTTACATTAAGCCATCTAGAACTGATATGTTTCATATTTTAGATCCTATTACTGAAGACTAATAGGATTAGTCTCCAAATAAAAGCATAAGGAGGATATCACAGTAATTGAATAAAATGTAATATATTCCAGAACATTGCTACCTGCAGCTCTGTACATTTCCCACCAACTAGTGTCCTAACTGTGAATGTCCCGTAAAGAAATTTGGAAGAGAGCTACAGTTCTTCTCCTATTAGAGAGATGGCTGGAGGAAGCCAAATGATTAGGACTGTGCAACAGGACATCTCAGGGTTTCCCTGTGCCATCAGAAAGACAAAGTCACCAGGCAGAAGGAGGAGGAGAGCTCAGGAATGTGTAACACCTAATCTAATCTTGACTTTAGGCTGGCTCTTATTGGAACATTCATGGAATATTGAAAATGCAGATTGGTAACTACATTTAAGAATAGTTTAAGATGGTATGTAATTCTTAACTATCACCTAATAAACAAAAACCTGTTATATGATAAGTAAGCTGTTCAAATCTGGATAATATTTGATCTATATTTATATTTCTGCAACTGTATACAGTTTCTGACGTTTGTAGACTTTTAACACTTGTTTGATGATATTACTACAGATACGATTTCTGTGGAAATATAGAAATTGTTTTACATAATTATATAGTGGGAATCATATATTGGCAATCACTTTACAGTAAAATCCTAGAAAAAATATGAGTTGTGGTGCCTGACTAGTATTATGAAATTAAACTTATACAAAAGAAGAAACATAAATGTCATTATAGGTTTTATTGCCATCTTTATGCATGGTCTCAACAAAGATCCAACCAGAAAGCTAATTTTGGATTTCTGTGCTCTTTGAAACTCTGTTAACAAGCATGTTCTCATATTCACTATAAGATGTCTTGGTATAACATGCTAATTAACTTCCCTGCATTCTAGCTTCCGACCACAATGAATTCTATTGTAAAAGCAAATCACCGCAAACTTCAAACAGCATGCATCTTTGAGATGTCACTATTAAAGGAAACACACTGATGGGAAATCTTTGATGTTATCAGATGTGATGGAAACTACACATTTTTATTTGTGTAAATCCTGTAGACTGAAGCATTTCCCCCACCCTTAAATAACCTGAAACCAATTTTAAGTTCCCAAACACTCTTCAAAGCAGCCCTCCTTGGAAGTAATTCTGATGGTATTTCAGACTTCAAGGAACCTTGTTTTTTCTATCTCAAGACTTTAAGCAGATTTGAAATTTTACTATCAAAGAGAAAAGATGTTATCTACCTTCATCCAAACTACGGGGCTCAGGACTGATGGGCAGAGTGTCATTTATAATGCGTTTACTATTTCATGAAATAATGGTGTGCACCTGTGGAGAACAGAGCCCAAGTAAGGGAGTCCAGAAAATACTGAGCTGTGTGTGCATAGATTCTGCTTACAAAAGTTCTTCCTTGTTCCCCCAAATATCAGAATGCAAACTTTGAGTTGTGTGACAGAACAGCGGTACACAACTGCACCTGGCCTATGTCCTCTTGAATGGGGCATTTGTAAAGCTGAAGGCAGAAATTGGTGTGTGCTTCCCTCCAGGCACATAGGGAGCCTGGCTGAACAATTCAAAACATTCATTTTAGGAGTAACTCCTACAGCAGGTGGGGCTGTCAGTGGCTTTGTAAACGGTTTCAGATTTGTGGTCAGTAGAAACATCCATGAATCTGTTGGATACAGGATACAGTGGACCTAGTAAAGTTCCACTACCATTTAATTAGGTTTCCTGTAATTGCTATAAGTAAAAGAGAGGAATGAAACCTGAGGTTATCATCTTGGGGCTCAAATATTTGTATGTGGTTTTAATACCCTGAGCCCATTTGTTGCTGTTCTGTGTTTTGGAAAGAGCCATTATAGTTTGAAAGAAATACACACTGCACGTTTATCAGCCCTACAGTGACTGTAAATGTCCTGCATAAAACTTAAAGGACGAGTTTTGTTTCCAGTTGCTGAATTTCTGCCCAAAGAAGGAATACATAAACAAGTAAAATGGGTAAAGCAGTAAATACCAGAGAGTGGGGAAAAGAAAAAGAGAAGAAGATAGGGCTTGTAAAAGGAGACTGTGCTCCAACTTTATATAGACACAGTTTTTGGGCAAAGGGATAATAAGAAAAAAGCTCACAGTGCCATAGGAAAAATAGGAGACTTGAGAAAGAGCCAACAAAAAAGGGAGGAAATGAGTGAGGTTTATTAATAACACTGAATTTTTTCTGTTAAGATTATGGTATTAATTGGACATTGGCTCTAATGATTTATTAATCTTTTCATAGAGGAATGAGAGCTTGAAAAATGCCATGTATTTTAAAATTCTTTCTAAATCAGTTATTATATAAACTAACATAAAAGATTACTAATTTGAAAATTTTACGTATTTTCTTGTTTACTTAATATAATTTTGTGTGTGTGTGTGCACCCCTCAGCCAGCCCTGGGGGCATGGCTGGCACTGCATGTGGTGCCAGGGATCAAGCCCAGTCCCTGCACTTGCCTAAGCTTGCCTAAGCAGGCACTTTAGACCTGAGCTATCTCTCTAGCCCTCTAAATAAATTTTAGAGAATGTAGTTTATCCTACAGGACCTTGTCCTTTTTTCTGGATTATGAAATCTAACTTTCTGATACTCAATCCAGTTCAGTCTTTAGTAGGTTTAAGGACCCACCAGTTTCCACAACACAAGCCCCATCATTTTAGTTGATGAATAACCCTATATTTTAAAGGAAAATATTGTTTCTTACCCTGTAGAGTAGTACCTACTTCCTGTCATCTACTTGTTTAAAACAGTTGATTGATATCCACTGATCTCAGGAAGAAACCCAAAGCCTTCAACATGCACAAAAAAGATTTTCTCACTTAGCAAACAGTTTCTTAATGGGTCACAGTTTGCTGGATCCCAGCTCCAAGGTTTCATATTTAATGAGTCTGAAATAAGGATTGGGAATTTTCATTTCCAACAGATCCTCAGGTGATGCTTTTGAAACTGTTCTGCGGCCACACTCAGAACCACTTGAGTCCAAGGCTGTATACACTGGAGCTGTTCTTGTCTCTAGTTCCTGCGTGTGCCAGGATCCTCTGTCCCATGCTGTTAGTTTTCTATGGGGTTCTCAATCTCCAAATTGTTTTGCTTGCAGACTGATTTATATTGAATCCTTCATGCTAGATTGCTTTCCCTTCTTATTTCTTTTCATCCCTATACATTGAAGACAGTTTGTCCCCCTGTGCTTCATACATGTGCTTCAATACCAAGTCACACTCTTGGTGAGTTCCAGTCCATCAAGAATTGTGATAAATGATATAATTGGTACCATGAGCCCTCTTCACAATACTCTTAAGTTCATTGTACATGGTAACCATTTTACTCATTAGAATATCACAAGTGCCTGGTGCAGTATCTATTATCTAATCAATGGTAAATATTTATTGAACGAACAAATGAATGAATGAATGTCAACAAATACAAAGCAATTCCTTTAATCATTTTTACTGTTCAACTCCTTGTCCCAAGGAAAATTCTCTTGGTCTGTATGGATGTTCTGCTGGTTCTCATGGTGGATGCTACATTCTGGAAATGCATGCATTCAGGCTCCAGGAGAGCCAGCAATTGGAGTTCTTCATATATTTTTCAAATAATTTATCCTTCTAAGTCCAAAGAAGTATATTGCAGAATGAAACTCTGAAACAGCCTTCATACTGCGAGATAAATGCCCTTCAAATGATAAATCCAGATTTTATTTCAATTTTTGATATGTAGAATTACTTAGTGCTATGAAATAAATTCAGTTAGTCACACTGAAATTACAGAGAAGCATTTTTTTAATATTATACATTAAAAGCATACAACCATATATCCTTTTAATAGGATTCCATAGGTTTGTTTGTTGCAGTTCATATTTCTTTCAAGAAAAATAATGTAATTATAATTAAAACACAACTATTAAGGTAATTTAACTATTAAAATAACTGGTTTAGGCCACACATTTAGTTTCTTGTGATGACTTAGGAAAATTTAAGTATGGTAACATTGTGAGTAGCAGCTGGACTTCTTAGCTTCAACCTGCATAACTGAGGTAAAATCCTTAGAAGATGTGAAATCCACACTGCCCTGGATATACAAGTGGATGGGAAGTAAATATTAATATGCTATTTGCAGAAAGCTGTTATTTTGCAGAGTGCTCCTCACTTTGATCCTCAGGTGAGCTTGGAAGGTTTGAAGTAGAATCAAGAGAGCTGAAAAGCTGTTGGGTAAAGTGAGTGTGGCCCACAAAAAGAGAGGGCATATGCATCTGAATGCTGAGGGGCAGCACAGAGAGGCCCATTGGGGGCAAGAGGTCTCTTCTATCCTGTTGGCGCAGGCTGCTCCTGACTTGTGCCCTCCTTTGTCTCTTCAGGTCTCATTGTCCGGGAAGTGAGCATTGAGATTTCTCGCCAGCAAGTGGAAGAACTCTTCGGGCCTGAAGATTACTGGTGCCAGTGTGTGGCCTGGAGCTCAGCGGGCACCACAAAGAGCAGGAAGGCCTATGTGCGCATTGCATGTGAGTTCCCGCACAGACACAGAGGCCTTCAGAGGCTGGTGGGGATATAGGAATGTTGAGACTGCCACTGACTGGGCAGAGAACCCTGGTCAGAACTGCTGGTCAAAAACTGTTCCAGGGCACTGGTGAGATAGCTCAGTGATCTAAAGCACCTGGTTAGTCAAGCTTTGGCAAGTGCATGGACCATGGTTTGATCGCTGGCACCACATACTGTGCCAGCCCTGCCCTTAGAGTGGGTTGAGCTGGCCACAGAATCTGGGCACAGTGGTGCATGCCTGTAATGCCAGCACTGGGGAGGCTGAAAACAGGAGGATCACTGTGAGTCCTAGCTGCATAGTGAGACACTGCAACAACCAAATATATTAAAAAAAAAAAAAAACCTGTTCCGAGATTTCTGCATTTGAGCCACATGTTCCTCTTAAAGCACTAGAAATTTTTGTTCTCTCAAGGAGCTGTGTATTTTTCCTTCAGGGAGGTGAAAGAATTTTTTTAGCTTCTTGTGCCAGCTGGTTAAGACAGTGTTGTATAGTATTCTTACTGGAAAAAGGGATTGCCCAGCTCAGGCATCTTGGATTATTTAGAAGTGTTCTGCTACACTGGAATACAGCAGTGTACAAATTGGGTTAAATTCTGGAGTACCCATGTTTGGAAAGAGACTAAAAGTGTTTCACTCGCACAGTGAAGGTTCCCCTTTCCAACAGATGGGATAACTCCTTTAATAAGCAGAGTTCCCAAGGGTCTTCCCTGTCAACCTGTTCTGCTTCTCTGGGATGTGACTGTATGCTTTATCCCAGAAGGGACAGAGCCTGCAGCTCCTGCCACCAATGCATTCCTAGCCTGGACTGGTGGTTCTGGCGTAGCAGGAGAGCCACTCACATCTGGCTTAGGGGTCTTTACTGAGAAGCTTCACATATAGGAGACACCACTGAAGCTCACGTTTTATTTTCTGATCCTTTCGCATCTAACTACATTGTGTGGCAGGTGCTGCTACCACACGTCTGATGTGTCACCGAGTCTCAACTCTGACAGCCTCTGCTCTCTACTGTACACTCCTTTCTTGCCTTTCCTTGAAGTAGACCTGAACTCTTGGAAATGCTCCCCACTTAGTCTCCAGTGTTCAAGTATTTCCTACTTCCACATCCCCATACATGCAGGCTTCTGACAGCTTCAATCTCTTCTGTTCATGTTTTCAGCCCTGCCTCAAGTGTTATAGTGACTCTTAAAGAAAAAACAAAACAAAACTGTAATTCCTTATCAAAGTATCAGCAACTGGATGGCTTAAAGAACAGAAATGTCTTTCTTCCAGTTTTGAAGGCTAGAAGTTGAAGATCAAGGCCTCAACAGGCTCAGTTTCTTCTGAGGCCTCTCTCTGGGGCTGGCAGATGTCATGCCGTCACTGTGTGTGCATGTGCTCTGTCCTCTGTGTGCACCTCTGAATGTGTCTATTTCCTGTTCTTAGAAGGATGCCCATAAGAATTGATTAGGACTCACTGTAACAACCTTTTTTTAAGTCAGTCACCTCTTCAGAGGGCTTATTTCCAAATATAGTCACATTCTGAGAAATTGAGCTTTAGAGATTCAACCTAAGAACTCAGGGAAGGGAGTTCGGCCCTTTGCCACCAGATAGCCTGATTTCAATCTCCACCCTATGCTCCTAGCTCTGACCACTGAGACTTTCTCCATTTTAGTTACATTAGATTAGAAATACTTTGATTTCTATGCCTTTCAGCAATTGTTTGTACTTTATTCTTGCCTACCTTTTGTAGTAAAAAATCAGTTTATCCAACAAATGTTTCTGTCCTTGGATGGTGGTGAGTACAGGGAATGTGCTAGAAACAAAAACATCTACCTGTCCCTCCCTGCCTGCCTGGAGTTTTTGTTCCATTGCAGAGAGATAAACTGTTTATAAAATAAATACCCATCATGGAAGGAGTGTGTCCTGTGGCAAAGGGCAGGGAAATGGAAGATAAGGTGCTGGGGGACTTCTCAGGAGTTTTCTGAAGCCCTGCCAGAGGAGAGGGAGGGGTACAGGCAAGGGAATAGACGCAGGGCATATAGACTCACCTGAACAAGGTGGATGCTGGCAGCTTCCAGGACATCAGAAGGGCCTGCAGGGCCAGCAGGGAGCTGAAAGGAGACTCCTTGCTGGGTGAGAAAGACCCAGGCCGCAGGAGGCACTGGGCTCTAACTGTAGTGCTGTCTTCAGTTTTAGCAGGGGTGGGGACAGTTGGGAGTCTTGCCTGCAGAGGAACTCCACCAGGCTTCACAGCCATCCTCTGCTGCTGGGGAGAGACTTGGAGGAGAAAGGGTGGCAGCAGGAAAACCAGCTGGGAGGCTGCCTCTCTGAGAGCAGAGAGTCCTGGAGAGACAGAGAGAGTGCACAGTGAGGAGAGCAGGACGTGGAGGGAAGCACTGCTGCTGAGAGTGTGGGTTGGGAACAGGAGCAACTGGAGCATGGGTGGCTCCAAAGGCCTGTGCCTTTTGGAGGACTTCTGTCAAATGCCCTTGTGAAACTATTGTGCCCCTAGCGGGGAAGATAGGTGTTCTGTATTGTATTTTCAGAACAGTTTGTCTACAATTTTATTAGAGAGCTTGACCCAAGAGAATTCCTCTGTTGTAATGATTGTGTCATGTCAATGAGTTCCTTGCAATCAATTCTGTTTCACTCAACTTTTTATCTCTAGAATTTGGAAAATTGCCTAGAATGTTCTAGATTAGATGTTTGAAGAATAATTTTGAATTAGAGCTGTTATAAGGAATTTTGAGGGCTAGAGAGGTAGCTCAGTAGAATAAGTGCTTGCCTGGCAAGTGCAACAGCCTGAATTCAATCCTCAGTTCCACCAAAAAAATAAATAAATAAATAAATAAATAAATAAACAAACAAACAAAAAATAGAATTTTGAGGGGCTGGGAAGATAACTCAAGGGCACGAATGCCAGCCTGGCAAGTGCAAGATCCTGAGTTCGATCCCCAGTTCTGCAAAAAAAGAAAAAAAGAAAGAAAGAATTTTGAGTGATGACTATTAAAATGCTTTATATTAATCTTCCCTCTTTGTGTTTGTCTGATGAGATTCACTCTTTATTTTAAGTGAAAGAAGTGAACTATAGTCTCCATGAAGTAGCCTGTGAGAGGGACATGAATGCAGGAAGTTTGGTGAGGGTGCTCTTAGAAACAGCACCCCATGGATATTAGGATGTTGTGTGGAGAAACCTAGGTAATGAGATGGGGACAGATGGGAGAAATGCAGCTTCAGTATAAATACAGTAAAGGAGAGGCTCAGAAGTCTGGGGATCAGATGGACACAAGCAAAATACATGCAATATAACCCAATATTTGTAAAATTAATTGGCACTAGTAAATCAATGTTTAAAATTTTACACTTCTTATATATAACTACATGTATATGTATACTTCTCACATAAAAATCAGACAGGCATACATATAAACCCCCTTCTTTCTTAATGTATCCTGTTATTTCCTATTTAATTTGTGGCTTTTAAACATAACTTGACATTTCTAAATAAAAAGAAAACAAACTCTTCCCTAGGAAGAGATTAATTGATCCCCTTCACCTTTCCCCTGTAACATTTCAGGGTGGTTCGCTCTCCCTTCAAGGTTAGTCAAAGGTATGCATGGCCGGGCAACACCATCCACAGAAGATGGATCCATTTTGGTATCGAAAGGTTAAGCGTTAGTGCTCTCAGTCAAGGTCACGCCTACAAAGGCATCGTAGGCCTTGCTGCTGCTACAGAAAGCTTGTGGAGTTGCAATCTTCCCTAGGCCGGATGAGCAACGCTTCGCCCTGTGTCACTGGACAGATGGCCATCACATGAACTGCAGTTAATGTTTTGATCCATCACAGGCACCGAGAACCATGGCGCTGGGGTAAAGAAGTGCAATTGCCTTTCACCTAATTAGATTTAGGCTCATTAGGAGTTCCATACTGGAGTTGCTCCTTCCTTGAAAGAACTCTATTTCCACAAGTTTTTGAAGTAGAAATGAATATTGATCATTAATTATTTTATGTAAGTTTGCAAATGATATTTAACACATTATAATTGAGAAAATGAAATGAAAAATAAGTTTTCGAGGTAAGCAGGGCGGAGGAAGAAAACTGGAACTCTGAAAGGTAGAATCTGTGAGTGGGAGGCTAGGACACAAACAGCAGCACAGGGGCCGCTTCTCAAGCGTTTCTTGTCATGGACATATGCGAGAAGCCCCAGGTGGAAGGAGGAAGCTGAGGTTCCGGTGGAGTAAGAGTAGCAGTGTCCATCTCAGGAACACTCTTGGCTGCAGCCTGGCTACAGTGGGGGCCACGATGTGCTGGGGATGCTTTCCTTCACAGGAGGGGGCAGATGAGGATCCAAAGGAAGTATTCTAGGGCTCACACATGGAGCCAGGTTGATACAAGTTCAAATCCTAGTTACAACACTGATGGATGAGATCGTGGTCAAGTTATTTAACCTCTGTGAGCCTTCATTTCATCAAGCATGAAATGAAAATGATAGGATTATTTTAAAATTCCATAAATTTGGCAAGTGTGTGGCACACTGTGGTGCCAAGTGAATTTACAAAACAGGTGTTCAATGAATGGCAATAATGTACATGATAACAGATAGAACATATAAATAACTTTATATGTTGACTTTAAACCTGATCAAACTAGGCAAACTTTGAACACCACAAGTCTTTGCAACCCATGCCTGGAGTTTCTGTCCAACAGGCTGAAATTTCCTTTGATTCATACACCATTAGATCATAATTTTCTCTGTGCCTGAGGTTGGAGAATGCCACCTGGTCACTTTTCCTCAACCCACAAGCAATAGCAGTGTTTACAAACATAGAGAATCCATCTTCCTGGGGATGGCAGGAGAGTCTCTCAGGATTCTTCTTTATCATGAGTGCAAACCAATAAATCATAGCCAGTGCCCAAGAGCAGAGAGCAGAGAGCAATGAGACAGTTCCACTAAAAGTCAATGGTGGTGGAGGTCACCTTTTCCACCCTCCTCTCACAGTGCACTCCAGTTTCCAGGGATCAGACTGACTATGTGGGCCACCTGAGGGTTTGGGTCAGTGCTGTTCATAATTGTAAGTGTGTACTGATTTGCAGACTGCCTGTATAGATCAGCAGTGTCCAGGAGAATGTCAGCCTGCTCACTAGTGGCCACACTGTGCCAAAAGAAACAGAAAAAGGTGAATGAAGTATATCTAAACCAGCATTTCAATCTGAGGCCAACATAGACAAGTACTAGGTTTTCTTTTCTCAGACTAATGTTGAGGTCATGTATGTGTACGCTTGGGGACTTCTCAATTATGACCAGCCTCAGGTGAAGGCCTACAACACTGCAAAGAGTTCATATTATGCAAAGAGGTTGTGTAGTCACGGTCCAGGAATCAGCACTGTCAGACCTTGCACTGCCTGCACCTGACAGGTGCTGCTGTGGTTTTTGTCTAGTTGTCTTCCTAAAGCCTCATGCAGTCATGGGTCAGACTTATAAACTTTGTGATTGGTTCATGATCCAGTGCTGTGATGGGTGTAAGTGCTGCTAGAAGTATGAGTGTGAGTACTACTCCCAGCCTGGGGCAGATAACCTGGATGCAACATAAGGGAGACAGACTTACTCTGTGCTGTTACTCCTGCCATTTGCTCATACTGTTTTGCTACTTTCTGCCACCATAAACTACTGTCCTTTTGTCATGTGCTGCTTTGTCTTGGAGCTGAGTATGGACTGAAATCTCTAGTTACTGTAAGCTAAATAAATCTTTGCCTCTTTCATTTTGGGTTTCTAGTATTTTGTCCCAGCAACAAGAGAAGATTAACCAAGACAGAATTTAGTACCAGAGAAGCAAAGTTGCTGCTGACTGAACCTGACCATGTTGATTTCAAAGTTATGGGAAGACATCAGAAAGGCTAAGAGATGTTGCCTATAAGAGAAGCACTGGAATAGCTTTTGCTCTTTTGTATGGAAGATTCTGGTTAGAGCTCAGAAGACCAGAATGCTGATAGAAATCCTGCCTGTAAAGACCAGGCTAAGGAGGTTTCTCCTGGGAAGAAGGACTACCTTGGTTGTTGGACTCCAAATGATATGTGTTTAAGCTTAGCAGAAAGTTTGTCCGCATCTTTCTCATGTCCAGAGATTTTGCATCTCTAAGACTGAGATTAAGCATGACAGACTGCTTAATCTTGCAAATGAAATTTAAAGGCAGTCAAAATGTTAACTAAGTGGCATGGCTATAGTTTGGGGCTTTTAGTCAGATATATGTTGAGAATCAAGAGCAAAGAGTCCATCAGGATGATTTGAAGTATTGTAAGTTTGGCCAGAAAGGAAGCTCCAGTAAAGCTGTGGCCTGCAAAGATAGAGGTAAAAGGATCTCCATTGTGGAGAAGGAATAAAAGAATGGAAAAGATGGCCTGAGCACATCACAGGAGGCATGTCTCCACACTTTGCAGACTCATAACTGCATGAGTAAGGGACTTTGCCTTGGAGAAAAAGCTGCAGAGTGCCATGTTCCAGAATGGCAATGGTCACAAAACATTCCAGAATGGCAGTGGCATAGATAATCCATTCAGGTTCAGAATCAGGTTCAGAGTATACAGCAATCCAGGAGCTTGACCCCTACAGCCAAGAGAGAAGGGAGCCTAGCTGTAGCTCCAGCTTTCAGCAGACCTTGGCATTATCCCTGTGGCATTGGTTTTAGGCACAAGCAGAATGTAAGACTTCTGAGATTAGCAAGGCTTCCTCCTTGATTTCAGAAGGCTTGGGAGACCAAGTAGTGTGTAAAGAAGCCTATTCAGTATAATATTCAGTGGAAACCCCAGAAGTTTGGAAAAGCCAAGAATGTACATCATCTAAGGGAAACTGCAAGGAGGGAGCAAAGCTGGCCTAAGAGAGAAGCCATGGAAGCTACAACTACCTAGAAGGGCCATAGGGCAGAGCCACATGGAGCTCACAATTTGTGATAGATTGCTTCAGATGTTTCCCATGGAAATGTAGAACTTAGTGTTCACCCTTCTGGATTTTAGACTTGCTTTGCTCCCACTGCTTGGTATTCTGCTGTGTATACCTTTTGGAATGGTAATGTTTACCTTGTGTCATTGAAATGTTGGATATGTTTAACTTTTCATTTCTACAGGGGCTGACTGCTAAGAGTTTGCCTTAGATCTTGGAGCAGACTTGTGACCTGGACTTCTCTGAAATGCTGAAACTGTTAGGACTTTGGCAACTCTTACAGATGGACTGAAATTCCTTTTGCACAAAGGGATGTGCATGAGTCTTTGGGGTCCAGGGGCAGAATGTTATGGATTGTGTATAAGTGTATGCCCAAGTCCTCATGCAGTCATGGGGTAGACTTCCAGTGTTTGTGATTAACTCATGATCCACTGGGATTATGGATGTGAGTGCTGCTTGGATTTGGGTGCAAATGCTGCTGTGATTATGGGTGTGAGTACTACACCCAGACTGAGGCCGATAGCTTGAATACAACATAAAGGAGACAGACTTGCTCTCTGTTGCCATAGTTGTTACTACTCTTCCCATTTGCTCTTGCTGTTTTCCACCACCATGATTTCTGCCACCTACCACTCTGCCTTGGAACCAGCTGAGTATGGACTGAAACCATGAGCTAAATAAACTGAGCTAAATAAACCTTTCCTTTCTTCATTTTGTGAGGTATTTTGTTCCAGCAATGAAAGAAGAGTAACTAAGACAGCTGTTATTATTACTCCTATTTTAATAGACATGGAAATTGAAAACCAGAGAGAGGTAAAAAAAAAATCCCACCTGAAGTTACAGAGTTAGAATACAGGCAAAGTAGTCAGCCAGGAACCAAGTCTATGTTTTAAACCAGCAAACTGCAAGCAAATAAAGGAGGTGGTGACAAGGATATTGTTGTTGAGCGGATCCAAAACCCTCTTATTTTCTACATCAACACAGGTGCAGAAGCTCCCATTATGGATGTCGTGGAAGGACCTTGACCCCCTGCTTCTCTCCTCATACCTCTCACCACACCTTTTCCTAGTTTGCAGGAGGGAAATTTATCTACAAGAGCTGCTCCATCCCATGGGAAACATCCTTCTGCAGCAGCCCTACAGCTAGCTCACATTCTACTTTCATTTGGATCCCTGGATCCCTCCATAGGCAACATCTATTCAAAGTGTTCTTCTGGAACCCAACCTTGGCTTCTTCCTAAACCCAAGCCTGCTTGGATCACTTGATAGTGACTCTCTTTATCATTGCTTGTTTGCTTTTATGTTGACCAGATTCCTTCCAAGAGCACAAGCTTCCCAGGGTAGACACTTTTCTTCCTTATGACATTCCCACCCTCTAAATGATGCCAGGGGTGTACTGAATGCATGAAAACCACCACTGTACAGAATGATTTAACAGCACATGTTGGAGCAGGGTTGCCATGCCACTCAAGGTAGTCCACTGATCAACTGACAAAGTGGTTTGGTTTTCCAAGAAATTCAAGGATGTAAAATGGAAGGATTGGTCTCTGTGCCCCCTGGCCTGACTCCCACTGCCTTCTTGTTTTATTTGCTTGGATTCATTTGGTTTTGGTTTAATTTTAATTTTATTAGTAGATGTTTGCAGTGCTCGATGTTTACATTTTTCATAGGCAGTTAGACATTTTAAACCTTTTGCTTTGCTTTCCTCTCCATCTTCCCCTCCCCCTCCTCCACTCCTTCCTGGTCCCCTTCCATTGTCGTCTTCTTCTTACTCCTTTTCTTCTTAGCATTTGCTAATTGCTAGTCTGCTGTTTTGTTCACTGATTAGATTCATGGTTTGTGTTCTAGCCCTTACATTCCTCTAGAAAATAAATGTGTTAGTTACATTCCTCTTGTTGCTAAGACAAAATATCCAATGGCCCAAATTAAGCAGAGAAAGGTTTATTAAGCTCACAATTTGTGGAGGTTACAGAGGCCAACAATTCATGGTTGCAGAAAACAGGAAAAGGGGAAACAGCAGAAAGAGCATGTGGTCTCTCTCCCTTCCTTGTGTTGTATCCAGGCTGCCTGCCTTAGGTGGATGTAGCACTCACACCCATTATCCCAGCATGAGGCATGACTGCATGAGACTTTGGGGGACATCTAGAAACAAACCATAATGGTAAGATCTGCAAAGGCAAAGTGTTCATTTGATTTGTTCATCCAAAATGCCTAGGATAATGCTTGGCACTGTGGAGGTACTTGGTATACATCACATGGAAGGAATGAATTCTCATCTCATTCCCAAGTATCTCCAATTAAATATATATGGAATCCTATGAATTGGTGGGCATACATATAGATATCTTTCTATTTTCTACCTGTCTATAAAACTTGGTATGAAATAGAGTCAATTGTATAATTAATCTACATAATGTATTTCTTTAAGCATACTAAATGATGTTGGCCTGCCATGACCAATATCCAGTGAGATGGTAGGAAATATGTTGATCGAACTTGCTAGATTCCCTTGACCAGAAGAAAGAGCTTTTACTTACATTTTCTGAGTGGAAGGTCTAACCTCTTAGGCAATCAGGAAGGGGTTGTTATTAAGTTACAGAGGCCATATTTCAAATAAGGTGAGGTTAATCATACAATTTACACATTTTTAGGTAAGAGAAAAATTCTGTCAGTTCTTGTGCTTCATAAAGCTGTACAATCTTAGATAGTTTATTGTGGCATTTCTATTGCAGAGTGAGGACTGTAACACATACCTGGTTGTAGTGGTCTATATTTTTCCAAGCATATTTGCTTTTTCATATGGCCAAAAGCTCCTAAAATCCCTGTGAATCTATAGGCATTTATAAATCATATTTATTTGGAGAAGTAGACAACTGTTTGATAGGACGCTGTCTAATAAAGTATCATTTTGGAAGAAATCATTATCCATATGCTGCAGTCAGGGTGGACAACCCACTGGACTAAAGCATGGCATTTAAATGCACTTTATGCTGTATGAAAAGGGAAGTATGTGGGTAATATGCTTATGTACTAAAAGTCTTGTCTGCCATCACTGCATTTTTTTTCTTTTCTTTTTTGTACTCTGAGAAAAGAGCCTTAAAGTTTCCATATGTCAGGTTCCTCATCCATAAAGTTGGCATGTTTTTTATTATTTATCCGCAAGACATACCTTAAAAAATATTGTGATGACATATAATCATTTTTTTCTGAAACTAAAGATACGATGTGAATATAAAAGAGTGACTTATATGGGTTTTCTTCTTTCTTCCTTTCTCTGTAATGGATGTCATTTGGAGTTCTAGCTCTTAAAAAAAAATTTTAGAGAGCCCTTTAGCAAGACTATCTGAATACAAATGCACTTGTCCTATAAATGCCCCAAAGTCAAGAAATGAAGAAGGATGACTGAAATTGTAGTGTGCTTCTCTTTTGCAGAGATCATGTTCTCTTGAGATTTCTCAGTTTAAATGATCCCAGTGCAGGGAGGGATAGCCAGGCTTGACCCAGTGAAGGAAGGACACAGCAGCACACCCTCCTGCCACCCCATGAGCCACCACTGAGTGATGAAGTGCTGAATGTTTTTTCATGGTGCATACCTGAGACTCACAAGAGCTTGAGTTCTTAGAAAAAGCTAACTGAGGTTATAAAGTAAAAAGAAAAGAAGTAGAATCAGATAGGGTCATTCCTTCCTCTTAAAATACCCTGTATCCTGGTAGTCAGTGTTATAGGACTCATAGCATGGACCTCACTGTCATGGTCCCCTCATATATTTATTGTGATTCTCGAATCCTTAGAGAGTAACCCTGGAATTGCCCTTTTTATGTAGGATGAGACAGAAGAGGAAACATGAGGTGACTTGCCTAAGTTACCTGCTAGGGAAATGATGAATCTGAATGAAAAAAATTTTCCTGTGCAGTCTAGGTCATTATATAAAATTGCAGAAATGCAGAGGCATGCAGCAATTCTGGATTCTTCAGTCTAATCATAGAATGAACTGCATGTACTTAATTTTGTTGATTGGCTGATTTTTGTTTACTATATCATTTATAGTGTTTCAGAAGAAAAGACAAGTCAACAAACTTCTGTTTAATTTTAAAATATAGCCCTTACATTTGAAAACCAAATGAGTTGTTTAATATAACAATATTTGTGTGATTTTTAATTGTTTTTCAGTAAATATCAGATATGCTATTTCTAGATAAGAAAACTTTAAAGAATATTTTTAAGGTTCTGCAGCATAAGGTCAGGCATTTCTCACTTTTAATAAGTGCTCAAAGCTCTGAAAGCCAATCCAGTTTTCCCCAAAAACACTGCAGTGGTTGGTTCACAGCAGTTACTCCCCATTAGCAGCCAGATTGGGTGATTTAAGCATAAATTCTACTCTACTATGACAACATAATTATCCCCTTCCATCATTATTGGAAGAAAAGTCCATTTTTTCCCTTTAAGAACACAAGTATTAATGTTTCATGTAACCATGGAATTATTTTATTTGCTAGAGGAACACTTGGAAAAATGTATTGAAACAATTTTTGTAAGGTTTTCTTAAAAAAAAAAAAAAAAAACAGTTCTTGTTTTAAAAGAAAAAGTGAAATGTTTTTCAGTACTTCTGTTACATTGAGTGTGGATAAAGAATTAGTTGTAAAGTAATCCGAAAGTATGAAATGGGGATCATAGGAAAGCAGCTGAATTTGCTGAAAGCAAAATGGGCCTGTGTCAGAAAGTGTGGAAGACAGCTAGCAAAAGGTCGCTGCTGCAGGAATTGCTTCCCAGCACAGAACTCCCTTAAATCTTGAGCAAGACGATCTCAGTTAGGGAGGCAGGAATCTCGATTCTGGAACTTGTAGCTTGGAGTCTTGGTAATAAACAAACAAACAAACAAATGGTGCAGATGTGAGCTCTGGACACTTGACAGGTAATCTTCACAACAACTCAGTGTGCGAAGTATAGCTGTTATCATTTTGTATGCGAAAAAGCACCAAAACCTCATTCAGTGGATAGCCAGGATTAAACCCCAAGATGGATGGACCCAGGCTCCTTGCTGATTGTTGTAGTAGGCTGAATTATAACCCTCAAAAGCACTGGGTGCTAATCTCTGGAAATTTGTAAAGACAATAAAAAATCTTTTTACCAAAATCCATTAGAAAATAAAATAACCAAAATTCAACAATGATTGTGATATTGGATAATGTTGTCATCAGATTGTTTAACTTGCCAAATATAAGCATGCAAACTGGGTTTAAGAAAAAAGATTATGCAGAAGGACCTTCAAATGAGATTAAGGATCTTGAATTTGGGAGATTATTCTGGATTTCCCTGATAAACTCTAAATGCCATTAAGATTGTTTTATAAGAGAAAGGCAGAGAGGGAGGTTTGACACAGATAGAATTTGCGAAAGCAATGTAATTGTGGAGGCAGAGATGGGAGGAATGCTGCCACAAAGCATAAAATGCTAGCAGCCACCAGAGTATGGAAGCAACAAATCATGATCTCTTCCTGAAAGTCTCCAGAGGAAGCCCAGTCCTGATGATACCTCAATTATGGCATGATGAAATAGATTCAAATTACTGTTTCTGTTGCTTTAAACCAGAAAGTTTGTGATAGTAGGTAAGGAAGCATAGTTCAGAAAATGTTACAGAGCAGTAATGCCAACAAAGCAAGCTAACTTCTTGTTTAGCTTTCTTTGCTATATGTCTAAAAGTGAAAGTGAGGCAGCGTGGGAGAAGTTCTGGATATTGTCTTTGGGGGAAGAAGCTCTGAGAAATATGGGCTGTTAGCACTTTTAGCACTGGTCTGGTTAGACCAGTGGTTGCAACATGGCAATCTCCACCACATTATTGGTTTGGCCTTCAAAATACTATGTCAGACAAATATTTGGGTGAAGTTTTAAGAAGTTATAATAAAATACATAGTAAAAAGAGTCACATAAAAAGCTGTGTTTCCAGAGCCAGCTAAATAGCTCAGGATTAAAGCACCTACTTAGGCAGATGCAGGGGCTAGGGGTTCTATCCTTGAGCCTGTCCTGTGGCCCCATCCCTGGGGCATGCCTGAATGTGGTGATGCATCCCTGTAATCCCAGCACTTTCGAGGCTGTAAACAGGAGAATCACTAGGAGTCTGGTCTGTGTAATGAGACCTTGAACACCCTGTAGACCCTGTCATAAATACAAGGGCTTGGGGGAGCTATGTTTCCAACCTTTGTTAGCAATTAAATACATGCCCCTAAAGCCTGCATTCTGATAACCTGCTACAGTTGGTGCTTAGCAGCAAGGTAAGCAGAAAGTGGATTGGTTTTATACTCAGGTCCCTATTGCAGTTTACATAGCAAAATATAGCTTCAATACATAGCACGTTTCAAGCAAGAACAAATCTTGGGCCTGGTTCCCTCCCATTTATGTTACCTATGTGACTTCTGGATACATGGTCTGTGATAGAAATATCAGCCATCAGACAGGAAAGAGTGAGCCCTGTTCACATTGTGGAGGCACCCCAGGGTCCCAATATAGCCAGGTGGTGGGAGTTACACTAGGAGAACAGACCTCCCTGTCCTCTGCCTGGCCCCCAGGGCTTCCTCAAGTGCTGAGCACAGTGCCTGGCATACTGCGGGGCCATTCTCAATCAAGCCACTGCTCAATGTGTGACTTTCAGATTTCAGTGCAGTGCATAAAACCTGGGGGGCTTGGTCGAACTAGAGACTTCAGGCTCCAACCTAAATAGCAAGTACACTGCATTTATCCTTGGATTTTTTTTCATGAACCTTCACTTTCAATACTTATCCCTCCTGAACTTGTAAGTGCTGTGTTTCACTCAGTGATGTTTGACCAATAAAGATCATGCCGAATATTTGCACACAATAATAAATCTTTTTTTTTTTTCAGTTTAAGATTATTTTTTTGAGGAATGAGAGGCCAGGAGAGGAACAGGGGTGACTATTGTCCTCCTAACCCCACCAGGGGAAATAGACCCCCCTGACTCCCACTCCCCCAAGGCTCCCCTGTGCTATGGAGGACTTGTGCAAACTCTGCCCCCCAGAGGGAGTGGGAAGGGTGAAGGGCAGGCGTGATGTGGCAGCAGTTGGGCCAACAGTGGTGCTGCTGAGCACTGGGGGACTTGTTGGGCCCCAGCAGGAGGGCGGAGAAGGTGTTGACCTTGTCTGCTCCCCGATCCTCATGGAGTAGCAGCGGCAGCATCACGATGTGGAAATCTTCGTACAGGTCCTCCATCTGGTCCAGGTACTTGGCCTGGATCTTGTGACAGGCTTTATACATTTTGCAGGGCCTCTAGGGATCCAGGGAGATAGCTCAGTGGAATAAGTGCTTGCTTGGCAAGTGCAAGGTCCTGAGTTCAATCCCTTGTACTAAATAATAATAATAATAATAATAATAATAATAATAATAAATATTACTAGTACTATGGGGAAGGATACTTGATGTGGCAGAAATGACATTAAAGACTTTACACATGTTCCTTCCTTTGTAACTCCATGAAATAGTTATCTGACACCTTATACTCATTTTTTAGCTAAAGAAACTAACGAGAGTCAAGTGGAGTGCTGAAAGTCACATGAGCAAGTGGCACAGTCCTGACCTGAGTCCTTGGTCTGCACCAAGGCCTGTGCTTAGATGCAGGGGTCTTCTTCCTGTGCCTCGCATATCTTAGTTGCCATGACCCATAATTAAAGAGTGTGTTTCTGTCATGACCAACTGGCAAATACCCACCTCATCACACACAAATACAACACACACAATTTAAACAATATGGTATCAGGTTAATATCAGATACTTTTCATATGTTCTGCTCTATTATATATTTTTAAACTTTAAATTATCCAAGCTGAGCTTGAACTTGGAGCCTCCTGCCTCAGCCTCACAGAGTGCTAGGACTGCAGGTGTGTGACACCAGCACACACTGGCTTTGGTGCCCTTCCAGGGACTTCATCACCCTCCACCTCACAAATGCGTCCAACCTTCAGCCTGTAGGCGAGGTGCACCTGTGTTGCCTGGGCTGCACTGAGAGAGAAGTTATCTTGGGCCACATATAAACATATGAAACAGTTAATGATTGTGAGTAGTAGAAGTTCCTTTTTAGCAGTTTCATTGCAATAGAAATGTGTCCACCCTAAGAGTAGCAGGTCCAACAAGCCTCAAAGAGTCACAACAGAGTTTGAAAACTAGTAATTAACCTGAGATCCTATACAAAAGTAAGTTATTGAGTGTAGGCAACAGATGGCAAAAATCTGGAAGAGAATGCAGCTCTGAAAATGTACATATGTGTAACTTTTATTCCAGAACCAAGTAATAAAAAGAAATAGTTGTAATAATTTGTTATATTTGTTTTGTGCTTTATAATCTTCCAACAACTTTTTATATTCAGTATGTATTTTAATATTCATAAAATTCTATGAGATCTAAAACAAAAGACAACCAACACAAATAACATGGTATTTCATTTATACATTATCATTCTGTTGAATTTAGAGGTTTGAATTTCCACTAGAATAGTCTATTGAAGTATAAACCATTGGAGAATACTTAACTTCATAGTACTTGTCTAATACATCATCAGGATTTTGTTTTCTCAAATATAATTCTAGAAAATCTGCATAATGAAGTAGCATCACTGAAGAAACGAACATTTTTAATAAATGTAAATCAATTTTTTAAAAAATTTGGACTGAGAACATATTTCTCTTTGAAAGACAGTATAATATTAGCATCCTGCCTGCTTAAATGTCACAGGGAAATCTTTGTGCTGATATTTTCTCCTTGTTCTCTCCCCAAGTTGCAAGAAGAATGATGATGTGACCTCAGCTTTCATATTATAGATCATAGTCACCATTCGAATATGTTGGATGGAGCTTCACAGGGCTGGCCCTGGGCAAGGGGCATGGTATCATGTCCTTTGTAGACAAACACATCAACATGATGGGCTTCCTTAGATGTTGTTTCTTTCTACCACCACCTTCTTATCCCACAAAGAGAAAAGTTGATTTTGTCCAAATAATTCTCAATGCATTTATAATAATTAGAGCTTTCATTTTTCACCTGCATTTGTAAATGTTAATGGCTTGATTACAGAATGTGTAACAACCCTCGCCTGAGACCTAATTAAAAAAGCAAGAGACCTCTGTGATGAAATTACTTAAGACCAAAAAGGAAATCAAGGAAGACATCATAAAATGAAAAATTATCCTACTCCTGGAGAGGTAGAACCAATGTAACCAAAATGGCTATTCCTCCATAACTGGTATACAGATTTAATGTGACCCCAGTCAAAATAATATACCAACATCGTTCCTCTCAGTGCTTGAGAAAATAATCCTAAAATTTATATGGAATCAGGAGAGACCCAGAATAGCAAAAGCAACCCTGGGTAACAAAACCAGAGCAGGTGGTATCATAACCCAACACTTAGGACTGCAGTTGTACTATAAAGATATAGGAATTAAAGCAGCTTGGTACTGGCAAAAAAAAAAAAGCAGTTATGTGGATCAATGAAACAGAATAGAAGAAGCAGAAACAACCCCTGGCATATTCAACTGTTTGATGTTTGACAAAGAACCCAAAAACTTACACTAGCGGAAAGATATGCTGTTCTGCAAATGGTGCTGGGAAAATTAAATATCCTCATGCAGAAGACTGAGTCTAGACCCATGTATCTCACCATGTACTAAACTAAAATTAAAATGGATCAAAGATGTAAATGTTAAGACAGAAACACTTACTGGAAGAAAAAATAAACACCACTCTTCAAGATGCAGTCTAGGACAGACTTTCTGAGCAGAACTCCTGGAGCAATCAACAAATGGAATTGTATCCAATTAAAAAAAAATCTGCACAGAAAAAATAAAAGCAACAGAATGAAGAGACAGACAACCTATAGCATATGATAAATTATTTTTTCCAGCTATTACAGACAAAGGGTTAACATCAAAAATATATAAACAAGGGCCAGACAGATAGCTCAGTGCATTAAAGTGCCTGCCTAGGCAGACACAGGAATCAGGGTTCAATCCCTCAGGTTTACCATGTCAGCCCCACCCACACAGTGCACTGAGATAGTGACTGAGACTGGGTGTGGTGGCATGTACCTGTAATCCCAGAGCTTGGGAAGCTGAAAACAGGAGGATTGTTACAAGGCCAATCTGTGTAGTGAGACACTTGCACTAAAGATCCTTTAGACTTTGTACTAAATACAGTTTTTAAAAAGATACTAAAAAGAATATATAAACATTTTTAAAAATGTAAGCCACCCCAAAAGTCCCAAACAAAAGATAGGTAACCTAAATGAATGGACACCTCTGAGAAGAAGTGCAAATGACCAATAAATACATAGATAAAGTTCATCATTGCTGGCCACTTGAGAAATGTAAACTAAAGAACACTGAGATACCATGTTAACCCAAAGAGAATGACTGTAATAAAAAAAAAAAAAAGTCTAAGATTAACAAATGCTGGTGAGGACTTGAAGAAAAATCCTTCTGCACTGGTGGTGGAAGTATAAACTAGTACTATGAAAATCAGTGTGGATATTCATTCAAAAAACTAAAATAAAAGTATATGACATAGGAAGTAAGGAAAAATTTAAACATTTATTCCATTGTTTTAAAAACATTTTAATATATGCTAATCTGTTTCATTTAAATTAACAATTTTTCTTCATTAATGGAAAACAAAGTTTGCATTAGCTTTTTTGTAGAACTGTTTGGTTTATGCCTTATGCTAGTAACTACTTTGATAATACAGCATTTATAGTTCTCTTATTTAGTTATGCAATCATTACTATATAATAATTTTTAATTCTCTTATTATTTGACTATGAAAGTTTTTGGTTTTTTTCAAAATATGCAAAAAGGAAACTTGCATAAGCCCGTGGTGGGGCTTTGGGAGGTGACTGGGTTTTGGGAGCGCTGTGCTAATCAGTGCCCTTATTCTCCTCACAGGGAGGTCACTTTGGAGGGCCCTGGAAGGGCAAGGTAACCTCTCTGTTGCTTCCCTTCACTCTCTGCATCCTGGTTACTCTGACAGGAAAGTTGTGTCAGCTATGAAAAAAGTGGCTAAGACAGCAAAGTCTATTATATCCCTCTTTGAAATTTGTGCAAGAAAGTTGCTAAATTTTTAAGCATTGTATCTTCTAGAATCTCCCCTTTGCTCTAGTTTCTTGTTGTTTCCAAACCTGCATACTCAAGAGTCCAAAAGTTTGGTGAAAAATTGTCAGTAAGGTCCTATTACAGAGTAGGTTCTTCTCAAATACACTAACTGCTACACATTAAAAATAATTTAATCTGTTACCTTTCTTTGACAGAGATAATTACAACCAAGAATTACTTTGTTCCACAAAGGATGTTTCCCCTACACTGTATATTTAAAATCTTATTCATTCATAAGCCCTTATAGGAAAAAGGGTCCTGCAAAAACATCTGGTCCTTTATTTTCATTTTCCAAGTGAGAAAAGTGAAGTCCAGAAGGTCTTCCATCTCTCTGCTCACATTCTTTTCTGTTCCCTGTGTTGTCAAAAGCAGGATTAGACAATGCTGGCAAAATAACATAAATTGGTGTACGGTATTCTTTTTAAAAAATGTATCAGCTATTTAATTAGATTCTTAGTAAGAAATTTAGAACACTAATTTATGAGGATAAGTTCCATTTGTCTGAGCAAAAATGGACTGCAGCTAGCCCTGGAGCTGAGGAACAGCTTTGATTTTTGCTAAAATCTGTGAGTGCACTTCTTTCTCATCCACCTTGTGCTGCTCTGAAATCTGGTTTCTCTCTTTCTTGATGTCAAAGATCTTGCCCTCCTGGTGTCTGGGTTTTTGCAGCTTCTTCTTGAGGTAAGCATCAGCAAGGTGCTTTCACTTTGCTGACATCCATTTTTGTAGAGGTGGCAGTGCCAAATTTCTGCTGTATTCTTCATAGAGGAACATGATGAAGGCTAAGAGGCCCGACTGGGCAAGCCACTGGCCAACTGCTTCAGGAAGACTACTCTCTTGCCTCTGTGTTGCCTGGTTAGGATGATCAAGATGGTGCTGGGAGTGATGCTAGCTAGAAGTGTTCTCATATGGTAACTAAAGGGTTTCTTGCTGTGGCTCAAGAGCTTTGGGGGCATATCTTCAGTAGGGTAGTCTCTAGGCATTTTTCAAAGCTTAACCACTCAGTGCCTCCATTCTTGTCCCCATTGATTGGTTTCGTGATCATAGCAAGAACTTTCTCCTTTCTCTTCTCAACCTTTGATTTAGCAGCTGTGTGCTTTCTCTCATACAAAGCCTTTCTGGAATGCATAGGAGATCAGGAGTATCTACCAATTCCTCTAACCAGGACAGGATTTCAGCTCCTTCTTGGGCATTTTTATCTTCACCTTACCCTTTTCACAGTATCTCTGACAACAACCTTCTTGGCTTCAGATTTCTTCTCTTTAGTATCTGCCTTCTCAGTTTTTTGCCCACAATCTTGCAAGATGGGAAAAAGAACTAATTTTCCTATACAATATTCTTGTATTTCATGTAATGGATAATTTCCACCACAAAACATTATTGTGCAAAAATTCATTCAAAGCATCAGAATTCTACAATGAAAAATAAGCCTTTATGTATAGACATGTGTATGTTCAAAATGATATTATTTGATTATGTGTAAATGGACAATAGAAATCCATACCATCTTCAGTCTGATTCAACATCTGCTAATTGGATTTCAGTATATGGATTTGGTAAACCAATATTCACGCTCCTGAGCAAACGTCTCTCTGAATGCATGCACAAACAAAGCTGATTTTTCCTTTAATTGATAGGATCAATAACTACTAATCAGAGTTAGGGTTGCAAAAGTAACCTAGGTTATAATGAAAGGCTTTCATACTTACTTTAATGGTAGCCTTGGAACTGTGCACAGAAAACAGAAGCAGAATCCTAAAGGTCTTACAAGGGCAGAAATGCATCGTTTTGTTTTTTCTGACAGGAATGCCTAGGTTATTCAGAACCATTCTATTGTACATCTGATTCCTAGCTGACAAACGTCTGTTTCTCTGGCTTATTCATTTATCACCCTGTGTTCCCTCTGCCGGCAAGTCATCCAGCCTGCCCTGCAGTACTTCTTGCCAAACCATAAAGAATATGCTCAGCTGTCACCCAGCCACCCATGCAGGGAACTGGACAAAATGCACATTGGCGTGAGCAGCTGCTGTGCACACGCATCCTCTGCTCACTCCACACTCGAGAGCAAGGAGGGAGGTCTATGGCATAATTTAAAGAGTTCTTTCAGGAAGAAGTATTGCCTTGTGGTGGGGAGGGGTAAAATGTGAAATCACTTTGGAAATTAGATAAAATTTGTGTAGGGTTTAAAACTGAATAATTAAAACAGAATAATGATATGGTACTTAGTGATGGTTTAATTAAGTCTGCCTCTTTAAATAAATGCCTCTTGAGGTCACCATCCTCTGGGAGAAGCAAGGACTACTTAGAATGTGCCTTCCTGTGGCGGGAACTTGAAAACTATGCCCTGAGCCATGCTGTTTGCTAATGAGTGCCACAGCATTCTGCACCTAAACGCATTACCACTTGGGAGTGCTGCTGATGTCCAGCACCATGCAGAGAAGAAAGTGGGTGGTCCTTGGGATGATCCCGTTCCCACACACGCCTACATTTTTCAAACCAAGTCCACACTGCACCTGTCCTGTGGGCCTGCCCAGGTCTGAGTGTTTTTCTTCCCTTATTCATCTGATGCTTATCTCTCTGGCTCTTCCCCGCCTCTTATCTGCAGTGTGTCATTTTCACAAGCGGGTTTCTTCTTTGGTGGAGTTGGCCTCCTCTTTATGCTGCAGTACTCTCCATACCCATGATGTCATAGAGACCTATGCTGGGCCATGAGAGTCTACTAGGATTTCCCTCTCAAACTCTAATCCATGGTTTCTCAGTGGACCTGGTACATTTGCCTTGGTGGCAAGCACATGTTCTGTCATGTTGGGGAGGGATTCCCCTGGCATCTAATGGGCAGAGACCAGGGAGTCTGCCAAGCATCCTGCTATGGAAAGAGCCACCTCAGAACCAAGAAAACAATCCTGTCTGCAAATCTCGTAGCATCCATCTTTAGATACTTTAGATACTGTTTATCCCAGCAAAATTATTCACTGCTATTCTTTTTATCACTAACAGGTGTTTTACAAAATTTTTCTCAATACAGATAAAATAAGAAATAGTAGAAACCACTGTATTTGAAAAAGCACTTTTCAAGTTTCTATTAGAAGGACAGGGTTGGTAGAGGGACATATGAGATGACAAGTTGCTTAAAATCAAGGGTCAGCAAATGCCAGCGCATCAGGAGGTATTTTTCTATAAGGCTTTGATAATTTGGTAAGCACAGTTTTCATATGGTCTATGCCCACTGACTTTTCTAGTCAAATACCTACAGATATACTGAACAGGCACTAAAATTATATATATATATATATATATATATATATATATATATATATATGTACTTCTGTAAATATTTGGAAATATATACACCTCATGTTCTTATTCATAGCTTCACCTTATTAACTGGTAGTGAATTAGAATAATATTTAGTTTGAGAACTGAGTCCAGTCCAGTCTTCACCTCCAATGAGAATTCGTCATTCGTTTTGCACAGACATGCCCCGCCAGGTTCATTTTATTCCATTTATCCCAGCAAAATTATTCACAGCTGTTCTTTTTATTGCTAACTGGTGTTTTATAAAATTTTATCTCAATACAGATTTTAAAAAGTAGTAGAAACTGCTGCATTTGAAAGAACATTTTTCAAGTTCCTGTAAGAAGGACAGTGTTCTTAGAGAGACATATGAGATGATAAGTTGCTTAAAATCAAGGGTCAGCAGGTGCCAGGGCAGCAGGAAGTATTTTCTATGGGGCTTTGGTAATTTGGTAAACACAGTTCTCATATGTAAAACAAGGCCGCAATTTAGGTAACTTTGAAGTTATGGCAGTGCTGTGCATTCTAAATGTTCATGTCTACATGACTTTCAGTTTCCTAGTAATCAGATTAAAGGCACCTTTCTGACAGAAATTGTCACAATTTTGATGATTTCCTCACAACTCTAAAGTTTCCTTCTGCCATGAAATTCAACAAAATGACATATGTCTAGCAGTGGGTTTTTTGTTGATTCATTTCTAGGTGGTGCTTTATTGGAAGGGACTGCTTAGGGATCCTCCTTGAGCATCTTTGCGTTTCCACTTAGGTCAATGGACTGATGTTGTACTTTCAGATTCTTGTATCTTTACCAAAGACATGTAATGAAATGACAGGGACATTTATTTTTTATTAAAATCCACTGGATAAAATTCTAGTAGCTAGGACTGGGGAGATAGCTCAGTGGAGTAAGTGCTTACCTGGTAAGCACAAGGATCTTGAGTTCAATCTATGGTACAAAAAAAAAAAAAAGTAGTAATAATAATAATCCAGTAGCTTCTCATTGGAAAAAACTAAACTGTGTGTGTACAAAATAAAAATTTTGTTGTCTTTTTAAATGCTGACTTGAAACTCTTTGAATAAATTTCTAGCTTTAGAAGTTGTGTGCAACTGATTTAGAATTTAAAACTAACCAATAAAGATAAAATAATTATATGGTACTCAATAATGGCCTGGGGAAACTGTGTCCTGAAGCCTGTGCCTCTGACATATTTTAAATAATGTGCTAGTGTCTAACATTTTGGTATTCCATCCATAACAGTTTCTTAAACTCTGCTACATATTATTCTAATAACTATATATAAGCAATGATTAGGTAGTTGGCATATCTGAATGGAAATGGCTACTTAACATTCCAAGTGACCAATGACCTCATAATTAGATACTGAGTTATTTCTGGATTCTTTTCAGGAGTTACACTCCTCTGCCTGGGGTTTCAGGCATTTCAAGAAGTTATATTCATTTTTTGAAGATTCCAGCTTTCTCTTTCCACCCTGCAACAGAAGCTTGCTCTTGATTTATTGACCAAAAGATCAGGAGTTTGTACAACTCTAGTAGTATCTGTGTTGAGGCAGGAGGAAAATGCTTGTGACACTCATATTCATGAGCAACTCTGGGATGAGAATCAGGAGAATGGGAGACTTTTGTTCAAAATGTGACCACCATGGTTGATTATCAGAAACCACAAAGGCAGTATAACCACTGAATTTGACTGGTAGCTGAATGAAGATCTCCAGAGACCACTTTTGAAGTTTAAAGCAGGTGTGGTTCGTTGCTCAGCAACGCTGCCACATGGAATGCAGCCACCCAACTTCTGAGTCAGTGCCAATTAACTATGGATGGAAAAATGCAAAGACATGAGATACTAAACTGGGCAAAGCTGTGTGCTTTCTATGTACAGAGGTAAATGAATTTTAGTTTTGACATATGTTTTATCACTCATGCCTTTCAGATCTACGGAAGACCTTTGAGCAGGAACCCCTGGGAAAGGAAGTGTCCCTGGAACAGGAAGTTTTACTCCAGTGTCGACCACCTGAAGGGATCCCAGTGGCTGAGGTGACCAGAATTCTTTGCATTTAGCACTTGGCACTAAGTTATTCTAACAAAGACCTAATCCATAGCTAATGGTGCTGTGGATGAGGGCACAGTGTGATGAATGGTTGGTAATGGAATCCTAACTGCGAGCTGCTGGCAAATAGATTGATTGGGAGCTGATTGATGACTTCGGAGTCAATTAGAATGTCCCACTGGACAAAGCCATAGGCAGCTTGGTTTAGTTTGTCATTTTCTTTCAAGAAATCAGTAATACTGTTTTATTTTATTTGGCACTTATAGGGATAAAACTATGGTTTACTGTGCCAGCAATTTTACTATTCTTGAAAGTATGAAAAAGATTGTTCTTATAAGATTTATGCATGTATATAGTATCTGTGTCTGTGGGCCTTTTGTGTATTTCCTGGTTTGTGATATAAGTACTGACTTATCCAAAGAGCCATATTCATGCAAACATATTTTAGTAATGATGAAAGTGAAGTATGCTTTCCATCAAGCTCTTCATTTTTTCCTGCTAAAACGAGGCCTGTTTTTTGCCCATGAAGTACTATGAATCAATGCCAGATGATATGGTGCCCTTTGAAAACAACCATTTCTTCCCACATGACTCCCAGGAGAGCCTGACACACTCACCATCCTGAGCGTCCTGCTGAGGGAAACTAACACTGAGACTTTCACTTGCTAATCTAACAGGATTTACCCTTTATGACTATTAGCAGGTATCCTTCTATGCAGCCAGCATGATCGCCTTAGCAGGCCCCAAGTCCTGCAGACTCAGGCATGCCTTAATTTGATAGGTGGCGTAGCTGCCAGTTGATGGTGGTCTTGTTAGCCTCCAAACTCCACGAGTCCTGTGGAATTTGTAACCTGCATTGCATATGTGGAAAAAAAAAAAAAAAACATATGAAGAAGTTTTTTCATTTTAGATCTATAGTTGGGGATGATGGCTATGGGTCAGCTGGTAGTTTTGTTGTTATTGTTGTTGTTGTTGTTATTGTTGTTTGGTCTTTTTGAGATAGGGTTTGCTATGCAGATCAGGTTGACCTTGCGCTCACTGTATAGCTCAGGCTGGCCTCAAACTCAGAGACTCCCATCCCAGACTCCAAGTGCTAGGATTGTGAGGATGCACCACCATGCCCCACCCACTAGCTGATTTTTTTTAACCTGGCCTTGAATTTGAAAAATATTAATGAGAGAGTATTGTTCAAAAAGTGATTAATAATTAATAATACACTCACTACTTGATTTCTCATAGTTTTTCAGCCTTAGAGACATTGAAATACTCATAGTTATACAGTCCCACAACAGCAAAAATAAACATTGTTTCTTCCAAATTAATATTAATAACAAATTAATTGCTAATTTTGGCAAGGTACTTATGCAATGACTTCATTTTCTGTTGCAGTGATGCATGTCTTTACAAATCCATTAAGCAACTAAAAGGATTAAAATGAACATGTTTTTGCTTTGAAAAAGAGAGCTTTTATTTGCTTTGTAGTTGACATCCCATTGGCACTCTCTAGTATTTATTAAGATTTATTTATCATAGTCATGACTATGGTTATTTCATCCAACACTGTATCTTCATCTTCCAGACATAGAATGATTTAGTGTAACTGTCTCTTACTTTTCACTCTTGCTGGGACAAAATACCAGATACCCAAAATGAATGAAGGAAACGTTCATTTAGCTCATAGTTTGTGAAGGTTTCACTCCATAATTGGATGGCTCCTAGGCAGAGTAGCATATGGCAGAGAGCAGCAGTTCATGGCAGCAGAAAACAGAGAAGAGCAAAGGGAAGGGCAGCAGCTGCAACTTCTGGCCAGTCCCTCCCTCCTCCTTATATTGTAAATATGCTACCCTGGAGTAGGGGTATAGAACACACACAATGTCTACGCCCTTCTCTTGCACAGGATGATGCTGTTTAAAAGTAAGAATCTTGGCTCTCTCCTGAGTCATTTAAT
>PVKN010005516.1:0-30591 GCA_004027915.1 Capromys pilorides | reverse complement strand
CAGCCAGAGTTCAGAAGCTAAATGAGATGGCAGGAGCGGGGTTAGGAGGAAGACGTATGTTTGCACCCTTCCACGTGTGTGCATGCATGTTTTCATGCTCTCACACGTGTTTATACACATTTATGCAATATTTCCATCTCATCTCAGATAAGATAAATCTACTATGGGAGTAATTGGTTAGTCAGATTAGGTTGCTACCATAAAATATCACAAAACATCCATTTAACAGATGAATGGATAAATAAAATGTGCTACAGGAGATGAAATTGAAAACCATAGTGAATGTTTATTTTTTTAAAAAATTTATTCCAGTAAAAGACACATTGCCATTAGTGCCCCTCCAGACGCTGGCACTGGCTTTGAACACACTCACCCTGATATTTTTATCACCTTCGGAAGCAGCACTGGACACCCTCTGCCATGGGGGCCTTGTGTGACTCCGCTGCGGCTACCTCCACGCCCTGCATTAACTCAACAATTTACCTTTCATAGTAAGTCTGACCGTGAGGAAGAGCTAGAGGTCACCCCGCCACGCCCAGCTTCCGAGGCAGATGAAGACACACTGCAGCGAGCGTTCTTAGGAGCCTGCTTCTCCACTGCCTGACACCCGGCAGCAGCAATCACTGGGTTTGGTTTTGTTTTTTAACACACTCCATAGAGACACTCACAAAAGAACTCTCCCAGAACCACTTCAGAAAATGACAAGAATTAGGGCTGAGGTGATAGCTCAGTAGAATAAGCACTTGCTTGGAGAGCACAGGGTCCTGAGTTCAATCCCCGGTACTGTAAAAAGAAAAGAAAAAGAAAATGATAAGAATAGGGCTGGAGTTAGCTCGGCAGTCTAAGTGCCTGCCTGGCAAGCACAAGGTCCGGGGTTTGATCCCTGGACCTGCATGCTGTGCTGTGGGTATGCCATGCCAACCGCCAAAACCAAGTGTGTGGCGCATGCCTGTAATCCCAGCACTAGAGAGGCTGAGGCAGGAGGGTCACTGTAAGTCTGAGCTGCGTAGTGAGGTCCTGTACTAACAAAACAAAGAAAAGATTAAAAAAAAAAACAAAATGACAAGAATAATAGGAAAAAGTGTGTTTGATGAGAGGGTACATAGAGGGAGATTAGTGGTAATGTATTTTACTATAATAAAAGGTTTTAAAATTCACTATATATACACTTATATACATAAATATGTTATTATTATTATTTTTTATTCAACCATACAAAGTTTTGTCATTTGCAGAAAAATGTATAGAGCAAAATAAGCCAGACTCTGAAACACAGATATCACCTGTTCTCCTTAAAATGTGGCATCCTGAAAAGCCAATGAAAACACAGAAGAGAAATAATGGAAGAGGAGAAGACAGAAAGAAGGGACAGGGCCATGCCGGAGCAGCCAACGCATAGGACACATGGGATCAAAATATATTGTACGGACTGGAAACCAAAACACAAAATGGGACGGACGCCAGTGTGGACCGCAAGGGAGAGGGCAAAACCATGAGTAAAAACAACCAAAACATGTGAAGTGCATGGACTAATAGGACAAATGAAACCTTTGTTTGTATGATGCTTAATTTTTTTTTTAAAAGATGGGAAACAAAAAAGATCTCAGAAATTTAACTTCTTACAGTGCCCCATGCTCGAAAGCCCAAGATCCGGGCACTGGCTCTTGGGTGTCGGGGAGGTGCTTCCAGCCTGCGCCTGCTGCCCTCCTGCTGTCTGCTCCCTTGCTGTTTGCTCCAGTTTGCTGGGGAAGAAAAAAGGAAGAGGAATAGAGACCTAGAGAAAGAAAGGAAGGGAGGGGAGAGAGATTGTTTCCTTTAGCCAGGTGGCCCCACCCATGTGACCTCATTTGACTTCAGTTCTTAAATTCCTTATCTCAGAGCACAGTCCCTTTGGGCCTAAGGACTTCAGTCTAAGAATTTGGAGGTCAGCAAGGGGAGCTGCAGTTCTTTCCATAGCAGTCAGGAAGTTTAAGCTTCACAACTTCTCTTTTGAATCTCTGTCCAATCTTTATGCTCATAGTTTGTGGTCTGGGGATTTTTGTTTTCCTTAGAGTGGGTTCCCCATGCTGCACAAGCACCAGACCCCTCAAGTCCTGACACTTGCTGAGATCTCAGGTCTCAAAGTAGTTAAGGTAGGTCCAGATGTATGCAAGAAATAGGCCTTGCTTCTGGGTTTTGTTCTCATATACAATATCCAGTGTGGAGCAGGATGCTGAGAGGGACTTGTCCTATTGGCCTAAAGCTGTAGTGAAGCTCAAAGCTGGGAAGCAAATGCACTAAGCACCCTGCAGCTGCAGTAGAGTGGCACAGCCAGCTCCCACCAGAGATGGTGCTCCAGTTCTGTCCAGCCCGCTGCTCCTATAGCCACCACAGCCAGGGCAGCTACCAACAGGACAGCATTCAAAGGAATCTTGATGGATGCCCTAAAAGGTCAAGTTAGCCATATGAGGACCGTGTTTGGTCAAATTTAGATGTGAGGGCTGGACAAATAGCTCAGCAGATTAAAGCGTCTACAAGCAGGTGCAGGGGCCGGGGGTTCGATCCCCGGGCCTACCATGCCGGCCCCGCTCCAGGGGAATGCTGAGACAGCAATTGAGACTGGGCGTGGTGGTACACACTTGTCATCCCAGCTCTTGGGAGGCTGTAAACAGGTGGATCACTACAAGTCCAATCTAGTAGTGAGACCCTGAACACCCTGTACACCCTTCTCCCTCCCCCGCAAAAAAATTTAGATGTACCTGTGAAAGTATTTCTCAGATGTTACTTTTTTCTTAGCCTTTTTAAAAAATTACTGTATGTTTGGAGTACAGAATGGTTCCATTTATTGTGGGGAGTTGGGAAATAGACAGAATCCATCTTAATTCTTTTTCATTCTGAGGGTTTTTTTTAACCCCTCCCTACCATCACCACTTCCCTTCACTCACTGCTTTTTCTGACTCTTGGTCCCTTCCCATTTAAAAAAGCTCTTCTTCCATTTTTCCTCAGTTCTCTTTTCTGCCCCCTTTCGCACTCATTCCTGCCACCTTCCTCCACCTTTTGTTCTCTTTCCCATCCTCTCCTTACTCCATGCTATCTGTCTTTAATTTGCTCTTCATTTGTACTTTGAGTTTCTCATATGAGAAAAGCCAAGCAATATGTAAGCATGTGTGTCTGGTTAATGTCACTGAATGGCTTGGTCTCCAGGTGCGCCCTTCCACCCACGAGTGCCTCACGTTTATCCTTCCTTACGGTGCAGTGTTACTCTGTTGTGCGTAAGCACTGCATCTTCTCTGCCCATTCACGTGATGATGGGCATATAGGCTGTTTCTAAGACTGAGCTATTAAAATCTCTCTGCTATAAACATGAGCATGCATGCATCACAGTAACATGATGACTTTATCTCTTTTGAGAAGATGTGGAGAAAAGGAATAACTGGATTTCTATGTCTGGTTTTTTGAGAAGTTTCCATGATGATTTGCATAGTGGATTGCACTAGCTTCATTCCCCGCAACAATGGAAAGGGCTTCTTTTTCCCTGTACCTCGCCAGCACTTGTTATTATTTGATTTCTTGGTGAGGGTCATTCTTCTAAGTGAGATGGACTCTGTGTTGTTTTAGTCTGTATTTCTTTAATGGCCAGTGAGGTTGAATTTTTTCATGTACTTGTTGACCACTGGTCCTTCTTCAAAAAAGTGTCTGTTCATCTTGGCTCCTATTAAATCAGTACAGTTTGAACAGAGCAGAGCACCTTGCACAGGTGGGGGAGGTAGCATCCAGTTATCCGAAGGACTTAGGAAAAAGACATGTCCTCCAAAGAGGAGAGAATGCTACCTCCAGACTGCATTTGGGCTCAGGCGGGGTTCAGGTTTGCCAATTCCCACTGTCTCAGAGCCAATTATTAGTTCTGTGTATACACATGGAAAGATAGATAGAAGATAGATAGATAGATAGATAGATAGATAGATAGATAGATAGATAGATAGATAGACTGATACACAGACAGGTGATAGGTAGATGATAGATTGATACAAATATAAAACATAGACGATAGGTAGATTGATGATATGTAAATAGACGACAGATGCACACACAGGTAGAATGATAGGTAAATGATAGATAAATCAATACACAGATGATAGGTGATATTGCACAGATACATAGATATTGTATGTATTTGTATATATACACACATGCAAATACACACACACACCCTTACCAATTGCAATTGCTTCTGCTGTGGTTCTCCAGAGGAACCACGACTAGAACAGGTAAATTCTATTTATCCAGCACATGTGCTGGTCTGACCCCTTGGCAGAGATAGGTTTATTTAAGCAAGATTGGAGGAAAGTGGTACATAGTTTACGGGCGTGGCTTGTGCAATGCCACCTCCGGCAGAGCGCAAGTATGTGAGTGTCTCAGGGTGGAGCCCACGCCCAGGAAGACCCCAGGCCTCTGCACCTCTCTGAGCTCCACCCCTGAGTCTCCGGAGGCCAGAGCTGGGAAATGGCAATGATCTATGAAGATGACAGCCCCATGGCATTCATCCTAACAGAGGACAAGTGGCCCTTCCCCTTGTCCTTCTCGCCACATGCCATGGCGGAGATGAAGGCTGAAAGTGGCGAGCACCAGCTCCTAGTGCCTCCCTGCCTGCCCGCCCAAGCCACTTCCCAGCAGTTCTTGGCCTGGGCCCACCAGACAGTGAGGAGGAAATGATGCTGCCCACGTTCCTGCCGGGAATTGCTTAGGGGGAGCGAGTTCGAGACCCCAAGCCTAGCTACAACTGAGAACCATCACGTTAGTGCCAACCACAGCACAACTCCTGCCCCAGAAAGGGGAAGAGGCAGCTTTGAAGTCTGGCTTTTTGGAACCAACAGGCCTTGAAGCCCATCACCAAAATGTTCTTGTAGCCATGGACAGAAAGTTAGGGAGCGCTAGATTCCTTGGGTGAACAGAGAGCTGCAGAGTGCTGTCCCAGCACCCAGTACCCAGTGGAATCACATCTCTGGGCCAAAGCTGTTGATGAAAATTTCAAAACAAAACAAAGCAAAAAAGAAATAAATGAACAGGGTACGTTCACGAACAAAAGCGGAATGAGGCAAACCTCCTCCTCACACCAGTCCAGACGCATCACATCCCACACTGAAGGGCCAGGCCTCATCTGGCACCGTGCTTCTATCAAGGAAGTCTGCTACAATCAAACTGCCTGCGAATTTGGTCCTGGGCCGAGAAGCAGCGCTATAAATGCAAAGTTATAAAAGTGTTACTCAAGCAGAAATTTGACATTTTCCCCAAAGCCAGTGTCCCCAGCTGTCCCCTACTCTTCCCTACACAGCCTCAGCTGGTGGCCCAGGAAGCTGACCAAGCGAGCAGGCTGTGCCCCATCCCTCCTGCCCCACCCATCTGCCTCCTCCCCACTCAGTAAGGAGCTGCTGACTGTGGCCACATCTGTCCCGGCCTTGCCTGGTGCTCGGAGGCCTGGGATGGAATCATCTGCCTTTTGCTAGTCTTCCCCCAAAGAATCCCACCTTCTGATGACAGGAGAGGGAAAATTATGATCTAGAGAACGGGGTGGTTTGCACTGTCTCTTTCAATGTCAGCTTTTTATGATGTATTTTTTAAACATTTGCCCCCTCCACCAATTCCTTAGTGATTTTTCCTGGCCTTACATATGACCATGAGTATGGCAATGACTAGAAAGGAAGGCTGTGAGCTCATCCTTAATTACCAAAATAAATTAGTGAACCAATCACTCACTACTAAAAGATCTTCATGCACAAATGTAATGGGACTGTGTTGTATGTGTTTGTGTGTGTGTGTGTGTGTCTGTCTGTGGGTGCATGTGTGTGTGAATGGATGTGTGCATATGTGTATGAGTGTGTGTGCATGTGTGTGTGAGCACGACTGTGGGTGTGCTTGTGTGCGTCCATGTGCTACATGCACATTTTATACCCTATGCAGCTTAATGGGAAAAAGAGTTTCGGATCCAGAGCTGTGTTTATGAACCTATATTGTAAGTGAGATAATATTTAAATAAATTTTAGTGTGACCACTCACGTGTACAAGGAGCATTGTTTCCTTTTAAATAATATTTCTCAACTATTATTGTGCAAAACAGGCCGTAGGGTTTGGTAGCATCTACTTACTACCACGTGCCAGAGCCAAAAATGGCTTCATGCAGCCTATTAGGTTTCATTTTCCTAAAATTTCCTCCCTTTGAAGCAGGAGATAATCTTTCCATTTCACAAATAAGAAACCAAGACCCCGAGGAGACAAGTAATTTGCTAAGGAGAGGACACAAAGAGGATTCCAATGAAAACCTGGCTGGATCTGGGAGACAGGGCTTTCATCTCTGGCTCCACGCACAGAACAGAATGAGAGTGCGGGCTCAGAAGAGCTCGGAGAGGGCAGGCAGCTGCAGGGAAATCGGAAACACCAGCATAGCCGTGCGCATTAGCGTTGGGCCTACATTGTCTGGAAACAAACGGAAAAATCAAGGCTCTGTGCAGGGGGAGATTCCTAAAATGTCTTTAGAAATTGAAGCAATCATGCACACAGGCGAGGTCCCAGGAAAGTCCGCTGTCTTCCTGAAGCCACCACTGGAGATGTCCTAGCATCTCTCACTAATCAATTCCAGCATGCACAGCACTTGCTGGTGAACACTTCTTACATCTAAACCCAAATCCTCACGTACGCTGTGTGCGTTGCTAGAAAGTTGGGCTCCGTCTTTTTTTACAGTTGCTCTTCATAGGTTTTAAGGCAGCCACAGAACTTCGCTTTCTGCATGAATCATCTTGGTTTTTTGGGTGTGCCTATCTGCTGTATCATCCTTAAGCTTTGATGACTTCGGTGGCTCTGCTCCCTGAGTCCCCTCCAAGCTTTTTTGATTTCTGTGAAAGTCTCAGACACCAGAGCAAAAGACAGGAAAGCACAGCCCCCATCCTCCCACCACAACCACCACCACCATCACCACACACACCCAGACAAGCTCCCGCCAGCAGCGAGCTTGGCTGATTTCCTCCCCTGGCCAGAGCTTTGCCTTGTGGGGTCCTGGTGCTCTCAGACGCTCTCCAAATGTCACCTAGAGCCAGGTTAAGGTCTTTTCTTCCTAGTGTCCTCATCAAATTGCAGCCTTCATAAACTGCTGTAGGAAACTGAAAGGAATATTGATGCTCAGTACTGCTCCTAAAGTCCTAAACTTTTCATGAAGCGCACATTTACAACTCATCTTGGATGGGGTCGGGGAGGTCGCCAAGGAAATGTTCAAAATACACTTGGTGGACAAACAGAGGAGTAAATTCACAGATTAGCTCCTCCGGCTTGCTGAGTGCAGATTCCTTGCTCCCCACTCTGGCCTCTCCCCTCTGTGCACTCCTAATCTCAGAGGTGGGCAGCTACGTGAAAACAGCCCGCAGTAGCAGGAGTCACACAGTAGCCTATGATTTTATGTTAAACAAAGTTTGCTAAGGAAAAGCCATCCTGCTAAGAAGATTTAAAGCAAAATTGGTAGATGTGCTGCACACCTATAATCCCAGCACTGGGGGTGGTCTGAGGCAGGAAGATTGTTGCACGTTCAAGGCCGGCTTCAACTCGTTAGTGAGCTAAGGACCCACCTGAACTGTGCAGCAGCAAGATCCTGTCTCAAAATAAAACCAAACAACAAGAACCAAAGAAAGACCACTTACCTGGTATTGTCCCTGAGTGAGGTCTGATGTAGTTCCCCCAAAGAAGAGGTGAAGACCTTAACTTGCCCTAGGTGAGTTCTTAATTCAAGGGGAAAAATTACAGAACAAGTCAATGAGAGGCAGAATGTTACTACTTATTAGGTAGAATTAAAGAAGTAGACTTTCTCTTCAGAGAGAAAGAGTGTATGTGCATGAGGGAAAGATGTTTTGGGTTCTAAGCTGAGAGCATTCATGTAGTCTTGGGGCACCCCAAAGATGAGTGATCTAGAATGTTTCTCTTTTAAGTTACTTATCATTTACCTGGTGTCTGTTTCCTTGAGGTCAGCTCACATTAGTAAACTAAAGTAAAAGTCAACTTTATCAAACTGTTTATATATATTTGAGGCTTACAGATGTGGTAGTCAATTCTCTTTGAGTGTAAAAGTCTTTAAAATTTATACCACTGGAAGAAAAATGCAGGCTGAATTCATGGGCCCATGTGTCCTTAAGACTCAGGAATTTAGGAGGGAGAGACCTGGAAGAATGCCAGGGGGAAAAAGGCATGGGGAGCCTGGGAAGCCCTGAGGCACGCCTTGCAGCTGTGATTCTGTGAAATCTTTTTCTTCCTCAAAATTGCACTTTCTTCCAAATTATAGTTTCCTTGTCTCCTTTCTACCTATCTGTATTTTGCCTATCCTACCTCAGTGTTCTTGAGATAATTAAAGATCATATATTAGAATTAGAGAGGATGCAAGGTTGGCTTTAGAAAGAGTTGAAGGCTGGCTCCTAAGCCCCTCCTGAAAATACGCAGACTTTCTTATCAGCAAGTGTTTGAAACTCTAGACATCCAGTCACATACACTGCATTTGAGGCCCAGCTCCAGAGCTCACTCGTGCTGTGGCCTTGAAGAAATCCCACCTTCTTACAGTGTAGGAATAGCAGTGCCTTTCTCAGATGGCCTTTAAGAGTGAATAACGAAAGTGCTAAGAATAGCGTGTGGCACAGTGTTAGTCTATATTCCTACTGTATTTGCATACTCTAATAAATGACAATAGCAGATAAAGACATGAAAAGTGCTCCTAAATAACACATTCAGAGAAGGGAAGCGAAGTATTGTTGGTCACAAGGTCGCTACCACTGGTTCAGCTGGCAAGTTGCCCTGGGAGGCTCCCCTCTTGTGAAATGTGCTAGAGAAAAGAAAAACTTTGAAATGGACCAAAAACACCGGTGTGCATTTTCAGCGGGAATCTAGGTGCAGTCGGAGCCCACGGCTCACCTAAGCACCGGTCCCCAATGTGTCTCTGCACTTCTCAATGATTTTTGAGCTCCTTGACAGCTCTGCGTGTAGTAAGATGCTTCACAGGGATTACTTGTCAGCAGACAGATGCTAGTGAATTTTGTTTCCCATAGAAGTGCAACTGATTTCCTCTCTTCCTACCCCATGCACACATCAGTTCTTCATGTTATTTATTAATTCATTGAGCACTATTTTCTTCCTATAAATATGATTCTTAGATGTAGCATTTTTCCTTGTTAACTAATGAGCTACATAAAATCTTGAACAGGTAATCATATTTTTGTATGAGAATCATGATGATTCCTTATGTTATTGGTTTATTTATGTAGGTATGTATTTGGTACAGAATCTCACTACCTGGCTTAGACTCATAGTGATTCTCCTTTTTCGCCTCCCCAGCACTGGAATTTTTCAGGCATGAGCCACCACCCTGGGTCTCAGTCGCCAGCTCAGCAACCTGGGGAGCAAGGCCAGATGGCATGTGGTACCAGAGAATGGAACTCCAGTCCCTGAGCTTGCCTAAGCAGGCACTTAGTCCCCTGAGCTATCTTACTGGCCCTATTCCTTATTTTAAATATTATCTTGTAATAACTTATATTCCTGGATATATATTCATTCATTCATCACAAACACTAAGATAAAAGAAGTATGTTAAAAATGTATGTGTGATACAAAGGTGAGGAAACACATTCTTGCCCTCAAATAATTACAGTTGAGATTATCAAAAAGTGCCACTCAAAAGGGGGACTGCTTGAAGGAGGTATTTACTGTGCTTGTACATGAGAAGATAGAAAGATTCATGAAGTTCTCAGTGATTGGTACATTACGGCATCCCAAATTTCAAAAACGTGGAAAGGATCTTGGAGGACAGAGTCTGGCTCTGTCTGGTAAAATTTAAATGTTTGAAGTTGAAGATTAGGAGACAAGCCTCAAAACAGCAGGGCAGGAACACTGTGAAGGCCAAAGGGTGCCACCGAAGTCCCCTGAGCAAGGCAGCGTCACAGTCAAGCCCTTCTAGAAAGAGATTATTTTGGAAAACAGGATGTTTGACTCCAGGGAGAAGAGTTTAGAACCAACTCCAAGAATACAGGGAAAAGGGCCTGGACGAAGACAAACACACAGGGACTGGGACAGAAGAACCCCTGTGGGTGCCACCCAGTCCCCACCTTTTCCACCATGGTCTTTCATGCCATAATAAAAATCCTGAAATTGCTGCGATTCTTTTCTCTCCACTGGTGGCTTCGCAGCACAAGCAAAGCTGTATTCTTTATGACTTCCTCTGCGCCCACGCCAGCCCCTCAGCTGCCACGGCCTAACCTCCCTGTCTGCAGAGCAAGATTTCTACACTCTGTGCTCGCTCCGAGATCTGACACACCACTGTGTCTCAGTGAATGCTTTTAAATGACATTGAAGTACCTGCTGCAGTGCGCCCATAAAGCATTGCTATTTGACCTATGAAGACACGACGTTCCGGGCCAGCAGAATGCTCCCCTGCGCTGTTAATGCATGACTAACTACTTTAATCACCACAATAAGTTCCTGTCAGTGGCATTTTGCAGGTACAGGTGCAGAGATTTCGGCAATGGCAGAATGCACTTGGGCACCATGGCAACCAGTGCCTCACCGGGGTGCACTCAGTGGTGCTGGAATAGTCAGCTCTCCATTCATTTTCTCTAACAACAAGATCCAGAGATGTTTTGTGCTGCCTTTTGCTCTCAAGCACAGCTGTTTACTAAGGAGAAAATGCTCGGCAGCAAGGATACTGGTCCTGTGCTAGGAGCAGACAGCATGGAGGTTGTGGCCCCACTGGCCTTCAGTGCTAGAGACCTAGGCAGGACTGGCTACTACCATTTCCCCTGTCTGGCTTTAGCTTGATTTGAAATCACTAACCAGAGATCTTCTCCTTACCCCAGTAGCCCCATATTTTACAGGCTTTATGAAGTAGTGTGTACATTGTGGCTACTGTTACAGCCCTTGTGTGGAAATTGCTTAAGTTACCAGGATGTTACTGCTGTCAAGGGTATTCTGCAAGAGCTGGATACTGAACTACAACTATAATAAACAAAACTGGGCAAGGAAAGCGTTATATGAGTGGGCAGTTCCAGAGTAACACTGACCCCGGGATCTGTCTGTATCTGTCTTTCTCTCTCTCTCTCTCTCTCTCTCTCTCTCTCTCTCTCTCTCTCTCATTCTCTCTCTCTCAACCTGTCCCCCTCTTTGTTCTTCCTATTCTTTATGCATTTCTAGGCTTTGAACCCAAGGTTAAGTCTTGGCTAAGAGGAGCATCTTTTTGCTTGTATATACATAGAAAATCCTAGAGAAGGATTCTGATTGGCCAGTCCTATGTCACCTGTCCATCCCCAGTGGGATCTATGAGGAACAAAACAGGCAAGATGCCTACTATTCCAGCCAGAGGAAAGATACTATAATTGATGCCTTAAAACATGACATAGGAAAAGATGTCTTAACTGGCTAGCTTTTTAGGCTCCATTCATCTTCTCACTTCCAAGAGCAAGGACAGTAATTGTGTAAGGTCCTCTAAACTCAGTGTGCACTGATTAGATAGCGACCCACACCATGACCTCCAGGGCATCCTCCATATAGACTAGCAGGAGAATTCACTTCTGCAGTTCTGTTCTACCTGGTCACTCCCTGATTGAGGAACAGGGAAGTGGTGAGTATCAGGAGCTGAACTGTGACAGCCATACACCAGTGTTTCAGCAGAAGCGAAGATAATGAAAAAACCCCAAAGGTCTGCAAGATGCAAAGTCATCCAGGACTATGCAGATTTTGGAGCCAGCGTAGCAATAGTGCCAGCAGCAGAATTGTCTGTTCCCTGGCATTCACTCGAGCTCTAGATGAGCACAAACATCTCTCAGTACACAGAGCCAACTCCAGCCAGAGCAACCATGCAGAGGCAAAAACGCCTTGAATGCCAGATAGAACGGGGCATGGGTCCCGGATCACCCAGGAGGAGATGAGGAGGAAGCGTGCTTGTCCTTGCCTTTGTCAGCATGGCTACCCCAGCGGAGGGCACGATCAGCCTTCTGCTGGCCTGGATTTGGCCTACAGAGCTTTTTAGCAGTGAATGTACTACAGTGACTTGCAGTAAGCAGTCTGACAGCACCCAGGCTGCCACCGCATCCGGGGACCCTGCTGAATGGCCAGTGCTGCTCTAGTGTCGTCAGAGACCTTTACTGGGCATGGGTGTCCTGCAGCCCCCCTCACACTGGCTCCACACAGGTGCTCTCTCCTCCTCCCTTTCTCAGGCTCCAGTTGGGTGCCTTTGGCTTGTCTCCCCAGCCAGGGTATCTTCTACTCCTTTCTATATTCTGGTTCACATCAGTATTTTGACTTTCAATTTTCTTTCCAGTGTTATGAATAATGTTTAGTTTTCTTAAACTTATTATTTTTAATCAATGTCTACTATTCTGTTAAAATTACTCTTTTGCTGTATGGTACAACATACATAACAAAACATTTACCATTTTAAGTGTATAAATCCATTGCTCTTTCAATTACTGATTTTCAATTCCATAATTTTCATTGAGAGGTCTAAAACTAATTTTTGCTTCTCTTGCTCAATCTTTTCTTTCAGTGATTGAAGGAGCATAGTGCACATGGTTATTCTAAGGTCCAGGTATGCTCTCTTTACTAGCTGGAATTCCTGGAGTCCATTCAATTTTGTTTCAATTTTCTCTGGGATATTGGATCAATGCTTCAACCCTCGAATGTCAAATTTCTTTCATTCTCGGAAATTTGCATGAGAAATTACAAAGGAAGGAGAAGCTTTGGTTGATATTTTCTTCCTCTACATCTGGCAGGCAACCAGGAAGTCCAGCTCAACCAAGTGTTAGTGGTAGTGATGGGAATGCACACTCTTACCAAAACAATTTGGCATTATCTTGAAAAGCATTTTTTTTTTAGTTACTGTAGTAATTCATTTTATAAATGAGGAAACTGAGACCCCAAAAGGCTTAATAATGTTTGAAAAATAACATTGCTTTGGAAATGAGGCCCCAGAGACAGACATGAACCTTCTCTCATACTGCTTATCCCTGAGTTTTGACTTGAAGTCCTTCAGCTTAAATCTCATCATGATTAATCTTTGGATTCCTTAACTGGCAAAACACCACCTCACTGCTGTTCACTGTTTTATGCATTGGCCACCACAGGGCCTGAAAAATATCAAAATTTATTTCTGAGGCAATTAATTTCCCATTGCTCCCTACAATTTTCAAGGATGAGAGGAATCTGCTACAATCTCTCTCAATTATCCCGTCTGACCAGGCTCTCTGCATCACCCTCATTCAACTGCTTGGTAGGATGAGAAAGTCTTTTTCATGCTTTGTTCTCCTGACTCAAAGACAAGAATCTGGCTGAGAGGCGTCAAGGTTCCTGACAAGTGGGATGAAATTGCTTTGCCCTCTGATGTCCTCTCTACCAACACAAGGGTCCTGACCTGGGCTTGGCAGCCAGGCGAGATGGGCACAGACAGTTTGCACGGTATCAGCAGATACTGTCTGCTCCTGGCATTAAATTTTCCCTTCCAAGATGGTCTGATCAATGTCACCCTAAATCTTCTCAAATCTAGTTATCTCCTCTCAACTCATATCAGTAAGGAAGTTCATCTCATTTTCTTAAAAAAATAAAATAAATTTCAACTCCCACATGAGAAATGTTGGAGTAATTTTCAAAAAGCACTACCTTTCAGTCTCCTTCCAGACGAGGCCAAGTAGCCAAATGGCGCCATCTTGTATTTCCTCAGTTCCAATGTCCATCACTCGGCTGGCTTTCTGCTGTCTGGCACCTTTCATTTTACCCCATGGCCCTTCAACAGTGACCTTGGACTCTTTACTCTCTGGCAACAGCAGGCCCACCTTCCACCCTATTTTGAAATCAGCTGACACAAAACCCTTATGGCAGTCCTAGGAGGTATGGAAATTTGGGACAGATCTAGAATGGGCACTCGTGACAACCGGGCAGCTGGAGCTTTCCTCTCTCTTCTCACAAACCTCACTGATCAGTTATCTGTGCTGCTAAGCTCCTCCTTCCAGCAGGGCTGGACCGCCTGATACATGTCTGTTCTCACCATGCCTCAAGCACTTCCCAGGAAAGAACTAGTTCAGAGAGATTTTTGGGTCTCAGGTTTCTCACTTATAAAACAGATTACTACAGTAACTAAAAAAAAATGCTTTTCAAGATAATGCCAAATTGTTTTGGTAAGAGTGTGCATTCCCATCGCTACCACTAACACTTGGTTGAGCTGGACTTCCTGGTTGCCTGCCAGATGTAGAGGAAGAAAATATCAACCAAAGCTTCTCCTTCCTTTGTAATTTCTCATGCAAATTTCCAAGAATGAAAGAAGCTTGACATTCAAGGGTTCAAGCATTGATCCAATATCCCAGAGAAAACTGAAACAAAATTGAGTGGACCCCAGAAATTCCAGCTAGTAAAGAGAGCATACCCGGACCTTAGAATAACCTTGTGCACTATGCTCAATCACTGAAAGAAAAGATTGAGCAAGAGAAGCAAAAATTAGTTTTAGACCTCTCAATGAAAAGGGGTAACTCCCCAGTCACAAACATGAATTAGAAATTATTTCACGAAAATAAAAAACAAGCAATGATTTTTATTTAATTTAATTTATACATTGATAGAAGACAGGAGCAAGAAAGAAGACATTGTCATCCCGCTACGCATGGAGAGACAACAGCTACGCTGACATACGAACAGGTTCTATTTCTTACTATGCATTTTAGAAGTTTGAGATCATTCTGTAGATAGTTTTATAATTGTCAGGTTTTGGTTTAATGTCATTTGATTGATATTTCTCAGGTCATTAAAATGTTTAATATCATTCTAAGCACTCTGTAACACTGTGGAGATTGTGTGTTTTCTTAGTGGCTCTGATAGTGGATATTCACAGTTTTTGACCCAGTGATCATCTTTGTCATCTGCTTGGCACCTTCCCCATAAGCCTCACAGCTCAATAACGTTGTTAAGGACTCTGAAGCGCTGGCATCATCCTTTCAACAGAGGAGAAGGATCTGACTCCAGCTCTCTCACACAGTGAGAGTCTCAGGTTTTTTTTTCCATTGCACATTTTTTCTACTTTACATATTTTCCTTTCCTGCGATTTTTCAAAATCAGCTTTGAACTGATTTTCAATACAGTTCTCCATGGCAATGTGTTCTTGTGCTATATTCCTAATCATCTTTATGGACATTTTGGAATTAGATCAGATTTTAAACAAGAGCTATTTAGGAGATTTATGAAGGGCTGGTCCTGCTGCATGGGCAACTTTGTTTGGCATTAACCAGAAGAGAGTGCGACGCCTGAAGTGGGTGCTCCTTCTTGCCCCAGCAGCCGGGTAGGCCTCAGAGCTTGTGTGCAAAGCACGATGAAGATGTTCTGTGGGTGCAGAAGCCACAGGCGCACTGCAGACCGCAGCTTGAGCAGCTGAAAGGTGCGGCTCTGAACCAGCCTTCCTTGCTCTCTGCAGTGCCGCTCTTACGCTGAACCCAGCACAGAGGAAACTTGCTGAGAGGTGCTGCTTTCTGGGCAGTGACGTCAGCTGCACGCATTTGCACTGTCTGTGTCTGGTCGGTGCCTGGTGCAGCTGTGCGCCTGAAATGCAGCTGACCCAGGTGGAGGAAGGCAAGACCTCAGCACCCATCCCGGTCACAGGCATCATGCCAACATGGTCCTGCACATGGCCAGAAGCTTAAGCCTAGGCCATATGATCAAGGTCAAGTGAGGGCTACTGTGTGCTACCCAGGGCTCTGGGAGAACTGCAGTCATGACTGCCTCACCAAGCTCACAGCCTGGTAGCAAAGTCAGATGTGAAAGACAGGCGCTGCCTGGTGTCTGACTGAAGATGGGCACATAGCTTCTTATTTATTTGTTTATGTATTTGTTTATTTAATGCATTTGGTACAGGGTCTCACTATGCAGTTCAGACCCATAGTGATCCTCCAGTTTTCAGCCTCCCCAGCACTGGGATTATAGGCGTGTACCACCACACCTGGTCTCAATGGCTGGCTCAGCAGGCCCAAGGATGGGGCTTGCATGGCATGTGATATCAGGGATGGAACCCTGGTCTCTGTGCTTACCTAACCAGGTGATTAGTCTGCTGAGCTATCTCACTGGCCCTGCACACATAGTTCTATGCTCTCCTCTGCCAGGAAGCAAATCAACTCTGAGCGGAAGAGGAGACATTTAACCTGCATCTCAAAGGGCAAATACGAACCTCCCAAGTCCAAGGGGAAGGTTGATTAAAGAAGTCCAAGAAGAGGAAATAACAATAAGAGAATCTGTTGAGCATTTTGCTGTGGGCCAGCCAGTACTCTATGTCTATACTGCATATTATCTCAGTTAATGATACAAGGTCAGAACAATTCTACAAGGCTGCTTCTATAGCCTTATGAGGAAAAGTACAGAGCAACTAAATGATGCATCTGAATTTGTAGAAACTTAGCTGTCCTTACTTCAACATTGCTGGAACATAGTCAATGACCTCAAAGAGCCTAGAATGTTATACTAAGACACAGGGTTTTATCCTTCAGGCTGGAATGAACTGAACTTTTCAAGTTTTCTAATTACTGATGGGGTGGCTATGGTCAGCACAATGGCAGGAAGCCAAGTAAGATAGGACTGTTAGAGTCCTAGGTAGAAAGAGAAGCCCCGCACTGAGGATGAGCAGGCAAGCACATACGGGAAGGCAGTTAAGGCAGTCCTGGCCCGTCTGTTTCCTGTCCTTCAGAGTATGTGGGGGGTCAGTCCTTCAGTGGGATCCAGATGTAGCCACTACAAAACATGTGGCCTTCCCAGGGGACCCACCCAGGAAACAGAAGAAAGAAGTGTGGGAGGGGACAGGGAGATAGCTCAGTAGAATAATAAGCGGTTGCCTGGCAAGCACAAGGGCCTTAGTTCAACCCTCTGCTTCCCCCCAAATAAAGAAGAGGTGTGGGGCCCACAGTGACATCACTCATGAGCTGAGCACTTGCTAAACTGGCATGTTCTTTGGCAAATGCTCTCCACTGCTGGGAGTGGAGGGCCTATCTTCTAGAAGCTCAAAGAACAAACCAAGCAGAAAGTGTGTTGTCAGGCTTGGAGTCCCTACACCTACTGTTATGTCTATACAGACCTGCAGAGCAGATCTAAGAAGAGGGGAAACAGGAAGACCATCACCCTGCCCTTGTTCTCCTCTTCCCTGCCAGAAAAAGAAACACAAAATTATATGGGATAGGAAAATGAGATAAGTACAACTTTAGGAAAGAGTTTTATCAGTAGAGAGCAAGGACCTGCATGATAGGCATTGTGCTTGGTTCATTTTCGTTCCATTTATTACCGCCCCATATGTGAACTGTAGCCTACGTTCTGCGGTTCTTCCTTCAGTAATAAATAAGAAGCAGCTGCATTAGAGAATTCTAGGATGTGCATCGTTTGTCTTCTTTTGCTGAATGTAGGTTTAAGAAAGTTTTATGATTGATTAAAAAGAGGAGAAAGTTTCATAATTAGCTTTTATAGAGCTATGGATTTTGCATTAAGTGGTTTACTATAAAATGTTGGAAACATTGACTTAAGACATTAGACCATTCTGATTAAATTTATGGCACATGGGGGAAATTTGGGCCAGTTATAGGACTAGCAGCCTACTGTGATGAAGTAATTCTAGCTCAAAAAAAAAAAAATAGTGATTATTTTAAAAGTTGATCCTGTCCCTTTTGTATCCTCATTTCTTTAGAAATTGTTGCCTACCAGAAGAAATTGGCATCCTTAGCTTTTTGGAGCCAAAGTGAACTTCTTGAACTCATTTAATTATTGACTCCATTTGGACAAATCCGTGGATCACTATATCATTTAAAATGTTGGTATCTGTAAGGTTCAATCATGTGGAGGTTTTTAATGCTCTATAATAGATAAGTTTAAGAGAATATTGGTATATTCATAAGATGGAATAGACCACAAATACACAATCATTTTTTTCAAGTCTATCAAATTAGTTGTAAAATGCTCATAGCATTAAATGGAGGGAAAGGTAAGATACAAAACATTACACTCAGTGAAATCCCAGGTATATGAATTTGTGTGTTTGCACATGTGGAAAGATGCTGGGGGCCAGAGGTTCCAGAGTGGAATCCACAAGATGCTTATAGCATCTTGTAATAGCACCTCTGTAATAATGCAATAGCAAGCTTTTATTTTTTAAATGTATTTATGATTTTCTAAAACTTCTGGATTTTCCGTATCTTTGTTCTTTTTTTATTTAGTTAGTTTTAGAGAGGAAAAAAAGGTAAACATAACAATGAAACCAAGTTTCAAAACATATTAGGACAGTTACAACAGCTGATATATTGCATATTGGTATCTACCTAGTAGTTATTCAGGGTGGAAGATACAGGCATGCTAGTTTGTCTGTGTAAAAACAGCACAAAACTTTTCTTTCTAATAAGCTAAGAGAAACTACGTATCACCACCTTAATGTTCTTGTGTATACACGTATTCTTCCTTTCTTCCTTTCCCCTTCCCCCTTTACAGTTTGTCTTTTCTTTCCAACCGTTTCTTTTCAATTCACAATATCTATTGTATCTTTTGAATCTTATTTACTTGTTCATTTTCTCCTACTAGTGAGACAATATGATGTCTACATATGAGTTTGATTTATTCCATTTATGAGTATAGTCTCAAGTTGCATCTATCTATCTATTTTTTAAAAAATTCCATTTAATTCTTCTTGATGATTGAGTAGTATTCCATTATATTTAAAAAAATTTATCTGTTCCTCAGTTGATGGGAATCTGAGTTGTTTTCAATATCCAGCTATTAAAAATTGTGCTGCTAAAATATGGATGCACTTATATTGCTGTGATGTGATGTTTTTAATTTTTTTGGAACGATACTCAGAAGGGGAATTTTGTCCTCCAAATGGGACATCTAATCCTAGTTTTCTAAGACTCTCCACAATGACTACTACAGTGGTTGTACCAGCCTACATTCCCAGCAGCACTGGAGAAGGTTTCCTTTTTCTCCACAACCCCTTTAACATTTTATTGCTTTTTTATGATAGCCATTCTTTCTGGGGTAAGAAGGAATCTCAGCTTTGTTTTAATTTGCACCTCTCAAATAGCCAGTGATGCTGAACATGTTCATGCATTTAGTTTCCATTTCTATCTCTTCATCTGAGAAGTGCCTGTTCATTTCAGCTGCCCATTTATGGGTTGAATCTTTGAAATGGGAGTCTGATTTTTTTTTTCCATTCTTTATATGTTCTAGGTATAAGTCCTTTGTGACACAACTGGATATATTTTTTCCCACTCTGAAGGTTGTCTTTTCACTCTGTTGGTGATTTCTTTCACTATACAAAGCTTTTTAGTAAGACGAGATCACATTTGTTGGTTCTTCATACTATTTCTCTCATAGCTGAGTTTTGTTCATGAAATCTCTACCTATGCCTACATTTTTGACATTTGTGCCTACTTTCTCTTCCAATAAAGTCCGTGTTTCCATTTCAATATTAGGTCTTTGATCCATTTTGACTTCAGGTTAGTGCATGGTGACAGACATGGGTCTAGCTTTAGTCTTCAGCATATGGAAAGCCAGCACCATTTATTATATTCTGTCTTCTAGTGAACATGTTTGGCTCCTTTACCAGAAATAAGGTGGTTTAGTGTGTTTGTGGATGCTCCTGTATCTTCTATTCTGTTCCACTGACCCTCAGCCCTGCTTTTTGCCAATGCCACACCGATTTTATCACCCTAGCTTTGTAGTATAATTTTCGGTCTGAAATCATGATTCCTCCCTGATTTGCCTTTGTTACCCAGAATTATTTTTGCTATTCTAGGTCTTTTCTGATTCCCAGTGAATTTCAGGAATGTTTTCTTTAGATCTGTGAGGTAAGTTAATGGTATTTTCATTGGAATTGCATTAAACCTTAGCTCTTTTATAATCAAGGAAAATTTAATTTTGCATATGCCAGTTGTCCTTCAAAGTGAATCTATGGAAGACTATCCAATGATCGTAATGACAATGCTTTTGTTGACCTTTCAAGTTACGCCCAAAACCAGGCCAAAGCAGTGCTTTGACTTTAGAACTACATTCCTGTTTTATTATTTTACCCTGGCAAATGTCCTTATTCTGCTCACTCATGCACTTTGCTCAGCAGCCTTGACCTCAACCAATGCATGTCTGAGTCCCACTGTAAAGGGAGCCTCAAGAGACAACCTCAAGGTTGGTTGTCCTGCAGGCATTTAAAAGAGCACGAGAGCTCAGTGGTCATCAGCTTGACTTGGTACCTAACAAGGCACCACATACCCAGTGGTGTAAGCTACAGAAAGTTCTGGAGAATGTCTGAGGCCAGGGCTGAGAAAGGGAGGCTCCCTTCCTGGCTTGCAGCTGGCCACCTTCTCACTGGATCCTCACCTAGAGGACAGAGGGAGGGAGAGACAACTCTCCAGAGCCTTTAGGGGCTAGAGAGATAGCTCCGTGGCACAAGTACCTGCCTGGCAAGTGCAAGGTCATGAGTATGAACTCCAGTACCCCCGCCTCTCCAAAACAACTTGTAATAGAGCCTCTGGTGAGTGGATCCTAATGGATCACAGACAGATCACCCTTTATCCTCATCCAACCTTAATTACTTCTTTTTTAAAAATTATCCATCTGTTTATTTATTTATTTATTTATTTATGTATTTGGTACAGGGTCTCGCCATGCAGCTCAGACTTATAGTGATCCTCCTGTCTCAGCCTCCCCAGCACTGGTGTGCACCACCATGCCCGGTTTCAATGTTGATGTCCAGTGGGGTTCCAGGCCCCAAATGGCATGTAGTACCGGGGTTCAAACCCAGGTCCTTGTGCTTGCCAGGCAGGTGCTTAGCCTGCCGAGCTATCTCTGCAACCCCAGCCTTAATTACTTCTATGAAGACCCCATTTCCAAACAGATCTACGCCAGTGACGAGTGCCTCGACACAGAAATTTTGAAGGAGACACAACTCAGTTCACAGCAGACGCCAAATGCATTTCAGATGAGAAGCTTCCAAAAGTTTGGCGCATTTGTTGTCACAGAGCAGATCATCTGCCCAGCTCCACACTGTGAGGGCAGCACTCATTTCAATGAACGAGTTGCCAGTGCCCTTATTTCATGAAATGCAAATTTGTGCAACACCACCAATTTCTTTAACACAACATAGCTCCTATCTGAATGAGAAATGGAGGAATGATGCTTGTTTAACCCAGAAAATTCGTTGTTTCCTTCTTGTTTTTCTGAGATTTTTTTCATTTCTGTATATGACTACACAGGGTCTGACTATACAGCTCAGACTCATAGGGATCCTCCTGTTCTCAGCCTCCCCTGTGCTGGGATTACAGGTGTGCACCAACATGCCTGGACTCAGTTACTGGCTCAGCGTGCCCCAGGGGCAGAGCTGGTCTGACATGCTGGACCAGGGATTGAACCCTGGTCCCTGCTTATGCCAAAGCAGGTGCTTAGTCCCCTGAGCTGCCTTGCCAGCCTTCTGAGTTTTTTCTTTTTTTAATTCAGTCAATAAAAACCTTTCTCCACATGAAGAAAGGCTTAGAAATACATGATGACATGAAACAAAATTTATGTGGGTAGACTTGAAGCTTCTTTGAGGAAGTAACAATAGAGAAGTTGCAAAAATATGCCCCCTCCTTGTGTTAAGAAAAAAAAAAAGATTTAAGACACCTTCACCTTATACATTTAATGTTGATGAAACCAGTCACTATCAGGAATGAATTATACATGAGTCCAGGGCTTTATGCTGAAAAAGACCCATACTGGAGGCAAAGACCACTGTGGGGTGGAACCGGGCCAGTGTTTCATTGTATTTATCACTTTGTCTTTGGCTGGACAGTGCCTTTCAAAACTCAGCTCTTCTACAGAGTCTCCCCGGTCCCCGTCACCTGTCCCATCATCACTGGTCTGCTTGCTGCCCTGTCCCCTCCTTCATTCCCTTTACTCTTATTTCGTGGTGCTCTCCACAGCTGTTGGATTTCTTTCTCTTCTCCAGAAGTGTCGATGGCCATCAGATGACTCTTGCCGGGAGTCAAGTCCTGGGACTACAAATCCTGCTAGCTGCTGTGCTCCTTGTGCCCAGCACAGCAGAAATGGGCCTGAAGCACATGGACACCGAAACAGGAACCGAGGGTGAGTGAATTGACAGTCTTTTCTAGACTCTTTCCCTCCTCCGACACATCCACTTGCTGTATGTCAACCTGGCATTTTCACCACATCCAAGAGCTGTCAAGATTAAGAAATGTTCTCATCTTAGGTATGAAACAGTGGCCTATAAACAGGCAAGTGGACTTGAGAGCCCGTGCTTAAGGACAGGGCCTGGTCAGAGCTTTGTCGACTACCAAGCCATGGCTCTCTCTTACTTGGGATGAGCCTCATCTTAATTTTTGTAGGTCTTTTCCTAAGATTCTGAAGCCAGGACTCAGCTTCCTTCCTGCTCTACGACACGAGTGATGGCTGTAACTGGCCCGCCTGCCCGCGCTCCCACTGGTATCCTGCCTTGTCCTCATGCTGCCCTGCCACTGAACAGCATCCAGCTAAGGTGCATCAGTTTTTGTAAAACTCCATAGGAGCTGGATGTGGTGGCGCACACCTGTGATCCCAACACTTGGGAGGGTGAGGCAGGAGGATCGATGCGAGTTCGAGACCAGCCTAGGCTACAAAAGTGACCTCAAGGCCAGCCTGAACTGCATAGCAACACCCCATCTCAAAAAGAAAAAAAAAAAAACAAACCTCCATAGGAACTTACAGACAATTCCTGCCCCACAGGCAGCATGAACAGCAGTTCCTCCCAGCCACCCCAAGAAGTCCCTCCAAGCTCCTTTGCTGTTGCTTTCACAGATTCAAGATGGCCGCGCCGCTGGCTGCTCAGCGTTAGTTAAGACTCATCCACTTTGAAATCTTGCCCAGGCACCACTGAGGTAGAAGACCACGTGGCTAAAGCAACTGGAGAAGGAGGCGTGATGAGAGCGTGGAACAGGTGTGCAGAACCGTTCCCCAGCCCTGCCGGTCCCCATCCTGAGAGGACTCGAGTGCAGTTGTGATTGGATGGCCCAGATGTGACACGGGGGTGGAGAGATAAAATCAGGACGGTCGCTGGTAAGCGCTCACCACAGCGCTTCTTCACAACAGCCCACCCTCCACCGTAGGGTGTACTTTTATTTTTATTTTTTCCTACCTTCTTTCTCGGCCCAAACTTGCTCTGCAGAGCCCCTCTTTCCCCTCCCCTTCTGGTTTTCTTTTTTTTTTTTTTTCTACCTTTAGTAAATGTGAAACTTCGCTGCCATTTATGCTTATTTTGTGCAGTTCTTTGTCTGGGACAGAAAGGACCTAGGTATCACCTCCACAAGGCGACTCCAGCACCCCAGGATCCAGTAACCTCTCGTCCTGGGGAAGCTTTCTGGGATTCCAGGATCACCTTAATGGCAGGTTCTCTCACAATGTAGCTCTCCCTTGGGTCCCTGTCGCAAATACGATCCTGCATGCTATGTGTGGTTCTTGGATTAGATATCTATATGGTGCCGTTTAGTTTTGGTTCAGTCTAAAACCTGGCACGTTATTGCTGGGCCCGCCCACCCTCGCTTCATCTTCTTGCGTTCTCCATCTTTTGGGGCTCTGCCATCTGCCTGGCCTTTCTGGTGTCAGCCTCTGCATCCGGATCAGTCTGCCCCAACTCAGTCAAGTCTCAGGTGCGGTTCTTTCCGTTGTAATCCTCTAGAATTATACAGGAGTTCCCGTGACAACGTGGAAAGATTTGGGGAAGCGGGCTACGGCTCCACAGTTTAGGTGTCAGGCTTTTGATGAGCTTGTGTCCTTGGGCTGTGACCTTCATTAGTGCTTCTCGATTTTGAAAAAAAAAAAAAATTGCCACTTCCTCCCCCATCATGAGACGGAAAAACCAGCAAGCACCTGTGCGGGATATTTTCGCTTTCACACGTCAGCCAGCTCTTAATACGACTCACAAGGCTGCGGTCTGATAATTTCCCTTGAAAGCCGGTCTTGTTAAGAACAGAATTTTGGGGTGTGATTCAAAATGGCTACTTTTTCTTCTCCTCCACTGCACATACATGATTTTTTCCCCTCTGATCTTCACTCTGAGAACCTTGTAAGCGCTAAGAGGAAAAACTCATGAAAGGATAGAACCCCACCTGCAGCCTCGCCTCCCTGGGGTTTTTGCCTCTCAGCCTTACAGCCACACTGAGCTTTCTGAAATTTGTCCACTAGATTTAGGTTTTCCTCCCCTGCTCTCACGCCTGCAGAGATTTCTGCTCCTGCGCTTCTGATCTGGCAAGCTGGGCTTCTCTCAGCCCCTTCATCTTCAGTTCTGGGGGCAGTGGTTTGGCCCATGACCTCGCTTCTCTGACAGACAGAAAAAGAGTTGTTGATTTTAAATTTGCTCAGTTCCTTTATTGTTCCAAGCTCCTTCAATGATGGGCTAGAAATCAGAAGCCTGGCTCTGCCCAGCCCTATCCAACATGAGAAATGGCTCCAGGCTCAGCTCTGGCTGGTGTCTGGGATCCCACAGTGCATAGTGCTTCATGTTCTGCCCTCCTGGGCTCCTACAAGGCAGGAGAAAAGACTGCAGGTCAGGTGATGTTATTTCTAAACTAGTGCTTTCTCTCTCTCTCTCTCTCTCTCTCTCTCTCTCTCTCTCTCTCTGTCTCTCTCTCTCTGTCTGTCTCTCTCTCTCTCCCTCATGTGTGTGTGTGTGTGTGTGTGTGTGTGTGTGTTTCACTCAAATTTTTTATCTTAGTAGGCCTAAATTTTTTTATGTGAATTTTTTTTTTCTTTTTTTTGGTCAGATGCCATCCAAGAAATTTTAGATAGCTATTTATACAAAACTATCCAGGGCTGGGGAGACAACTCAGCAGCCTAAGCACCTGGCTGGCAAGCTCAAGGTCCTGAGTTTGATCCCTGGAACCACCCCTCTCCCCTCCCAGAAAAAACAGTTATATAGAACTAGCCTGAAGTAATAGCAAGGACTTGAAAACACTTCTAATAGGCCTTTCTACTCATAAGGACAAACACAGAGAGAATTAAGCCAGAGCAGGGGACATGTTGGCAACTCCATCAGTGAGTTAGTCAACATTCTTTGGAGTTTTCTTTGCCTAGGAACACAGCCCCTGTAGGAAATTCTAGTGAGTTTATAATTTTATCAAAAAGTCCAAACTGACAGAAATAATTACATGCTAGGCTTTGGAGAGATAGAGAATCAGGATACACACAGACTTATCGTGCCAAATGATTACAAACACAAGAAAAACAAAAGACAAGCACAGGTCCCTGTAGAACTCCTGGGCAGAGTGAAGCTAAGAGGACCTACAATGGGAGGGCGCCTCTCCACTGTGGCTGCCTAGCTTACCTTATTCCTTTCCTTTCCTCCCTCCAACACACCAGTTAAGCTGTGTGGGGGCTCGATGCTTCAGAGGAACGGTGTGACTGTGTGGAAAGGAAAGGACAGAAAAGAATTCTTTATCTTCCATGTTTCAAAGACAGATGCCCTTCAGAAATAGGTGTGGACAAAAATTCCTTCAGAAAGAGACTGATAAGAGAGAATATTTTCTCCTTCTCAGAGTAGAAAAAAATTCTTTCAGTACTGTGGAAGAAAAGAGAGGTAGAGAGACACACAAAACATGCTTTTATTTAGTGAGTCAACAGCTAAAGAAAGGGAATATGGGGAGAGCCACAAGAAGGGTCTTGGTACTTGTTCTTAGTTAGGTTCCCAGAAAGGCAGCAAAACCCACCAGAGTACTGGGGAGACCCAGCATAGAGGAACTGACCTAAACAAAGCCCCAAGAAGGAAGGAGGATTCTCGAATGGAAAAATGTCTACTCATGGATCAGCAACAGACGTTGTGATGAGGACTGACTTCTCTGTGGACAGAAGCCGGAGGACCACCGGCTATTCCCCCACGCCCTCTGCAGTCGGCATTACCTAAGCTACATACATACTCACCAGAAAGCAGTGGAGAGGCTCGCCTTGAGCATTTCAGCTCTTCACAAGGGCACGGGGATCTACAGTAGTGTGAAGTTGAATTATAGAGACACACAAAATGTGTTTGTGTATTTACTCTGGAATCATACCTGCTATAGGATAATGAGAAGCTTCATCCATCTAGGACTTATGACATGTCTCTTTGTGTGGAAGAGTCTAACCCAGCGCCTCTGGTTGTCACTACTCATCACAGTCATAAAGAAACCAAGGCTCAGGGAGTTGAGGTCTTGGCAAGGTCACCAAGTTAGTGAGAGGTAGACTAGGAATTCCAGCCATTCCCAGATAACAGTCTGCATAATTGACCTTGGTTTTATTCTGACTTATACTGGAGAGAAAGACAGAATGGCCAAGTACTCCATCACATACGAAATGTGTGCAATCTTGGGCAAACAGCTCACCTGGCTGAGCTTCACTTTATCTCTAAAACAAGAGTGATAATACTCACCTCCCAAGGTCAGTGTGGGAAGACAATGTCACCGTAGGGATGAAGCATTCCACCTATCAGCTTCTTGGTAATGGATGCACATGACCCTTTCCCCCTCACCCTAGAACAAGGCCCAAGAGTGAGCATTCCACACAAGACCATCTCTCTCAGGAGACCCTGAGAGATGCCAGATGGGCCTTCCATGGGGAAAACAGAGCCAGCCCCTTGTCTTCTCGGTGTCAGGTAGGCATAACATATCTCTGCACCCAGTTGACTTGAGTCATCCAGAATGCTCTGAGTTACTTCGGCCCAACATAGGCACTCCATGCTGGACCCCCAAGTCCACCATCACTGAATTGGCCTCTCCATCCGAACTGTGGGCCACCATCTACCTCTTGCAGTACCATTCTTATTGTAGCCCTGAGATGCCATGCTCCCAACTTCAGTGAGTGTGTAGTGAGTCTCCCTAAGTGTGAACACACTGTGCTTCATAGATGGAGAGACAGACAGTTGGAGGTGGTCCTTGCCCTCAGGGAGTTCACAGTCTATAGCTGGAAAAAATATATAGGCAAATGACCAAAACGTGAGGAAGACTGATGCATTATACAAGAAAGGAGAAGTACCCTACCACAAACCTGAGCTGACTAGAGAGGAAGCAAGGGGAGGTTTCATAGAAGAACTGAAGTTGGAAGTGAGTGTTGCTGACCCTTTCCATAGCTGGGATAGAATCTCTGAGAAATAAAACTAGATGGGGGAAGGTTTCATTTTGACTCCAAGTTGCCAGAGCTTCTGTACGCAGTCAGTTGGCTTCACTGCTTCAGGGCCTGGAGGAAGGCAGAGCATCTGAGTGAGGACGTGTAGCTGAGAAAACTGCTCACTGCAAGGCAGCTGGGAAGGAAGCAGAGGCAGGAAAGAGGCGAGGAGTCGTCACCACACTCCCTTCGAGGCCACAGCACCAGCAGCCTCACTTCCCCTGAGCACCACATCACAGCAGTGCCAGTGCCGAAGGCTGGGAGCCAAGCCGTGCACACAGGAGCCCTTCAAATTGTAGCATGGGCTACGACTCCACATGAAGGATGTGTGGAGTTTGAGAGAAGAAGGCGAAGCACCAGGAGACTGCAGGCCACAGGGAACAGCGTAAGTGATGGCAAATGATTAGCACGCTCACAGGGTGTCCATGGGTGGGAGACCAAAATGCAGAGGATTCCTAATGCCAGGCAAGGAGTTGAGAATGTGTGCTGTGTGGAACAGATCACCATCATGGACTATGGTGTATAATGGCTAAAAAAATTGGATGAGTGGGGCCAAGTGTCCTTATGATTGCCTTTGGAAGCCAGAGCAACTAAGGCCATCTTTCTGAGTATCACGCTAAGGATGTAGCATAACAGAATTTTGGCTTCTGCTTCAAAATTTAATTCTTTCTCCCCAAAATTTAGTACTTTCCCCTCAATCCAGTAGTTATTGACTTGGGCTGCAAAATAAAGTTACATGAAGATTGCTATATGCATTCCTGGGTCTAGGGCCTGCTTCAATAAGCTGAGATCTTGAATCTGAGAAGGAGCCTAGGCACTGGTAATAAATTTCCCCTGTGATTCTAGAGATCACGCAAAGCAAAAATTCATAAACTATGATCCCTAACACCCTTTTGTTTTGGTTTGCTTTTGATACAGATTTTCACTGTCTATGTACTTAAGATTCATAATGATCCTCTTGTGTCAGCCTCCCCAGCACTGGGATTACAGGCATGTGCCACCACACCACACCAGATTTTGAAGCCAGCGTGATGCACCCTGGGTTCTGGAGCCAGCACAGCATGTGATACCCAGGATTGAACTCAAGATATTGTGCTTGCCAGACGGGTGCTTAGACAGCCAAGCTCTCTCTCCAGCCCCTTAGCAGCTTTCAAATAATCAGAACCTTTTAAAAATGCTGAGGGCCAACCAGCTAGCTCAGTAGTTTAAAGAACTTGCCTAGGAGATGCAGGGACCGGAGTTCAATCCCCGGGTGCCATGCCAGCACCCTGCCCCCACAGTGCACTGAGACAACAATCGAGACTGGGCATAGTGGTGCGCCTGTAATCCTAGCACTTCGGGGGCTGGAAACAAGAAAATCACTACAAGTCTGATCAGTGTAGTGAGACCCTGTAGACCCTGTACCAAATATATAAAAATAAATACACACATACATACACACATAAGTACATAAAAAAAGCTGAATCTCAGGCCCCAATCTAGAACTACTGAATCAGACTTCACATTTCCAGGCCCCGGGAGCTTTGTAAGTATGACAAAATTTGAGGAACAACCCTGTAAACAATACTACTTCCAACTTCCAGTAGTACCCAGCCCATTCTAGCCTGAAAGGGGAAGAGGTAAAAACCCCAACCATCTAGATATTGGCTGTTTATGAACTGCACCACAGAAACCTGAATAAACATCTGAAATCTGCCACAGCAAGCTTTGCTGCTAGACATCATGTGATTGCAAAGAAAGCAAAGAGGGGGAGAGGAGCATTTGTTTTAAGCAGACGAAATTCCTGACAGAAGCACGAGGTCTTAAAATAGTTTGAAACAGATGGGGTCAGCAGAAGCCCTTGGTGACCAGGAGCACTTCCCTGAGAAGTGACTGTGAATTCCACATGTCCTCAGCATGGTAGCCAGGTCCTGGGGGACAGAGTCAGCACAGAGGCCTGCTCTTGGTTCAGTGCACGCTCCTGAGGAAGGCTCAGGGATTTCTCCTCTGCTGCCCTTTATCATATTTACCAGAGACTTTACACAAAATCACTAAGCTGCCATCCCCTCACTGTGCTCAAGTTCAGAGAGAAAGCTTAAGGCCAGCCCTAGGTAGCCTGCACTTGAGGCCACAACACAGATGTCCAGACAAATCTGGAACTGCTGGAAGCCATTACTGAACACCACCTTGGCTTTAGAAAATGGTTATGAGATTGCAAAATTGGATTTTGTGTTTAAAATGTAAGCCTGGCTGGTACAAAGCCAAAAGTGCTAAAGGGCACCAAAAGCTGGCGGGAACCAAAAGAGAACGTTCCAGAAGCAAACCGGCAGAAACACCAAGTGTTGGTGCTATTAGCGGCTTCCAGGCTCACTCGTGGAGACCACCTTAAGGAAAAAATCAGGTTCCATGTGGGGAAAAAGATGCCACAGAGATCTCTAAAGTCAGCAGGTGACCACCTCATGGCGAACAAAGACATCATTAAGAAATCCTGAAGCAACAGTTGGCTTCTCCTCTCTCCTCTGCTCTGTCTTACAACAACGGCAAATCCTTGCATTGCTCCAGTGCTTATTTCTCTTGTAGGATGACACCAAAAGGTCAATCTTTCCTACCTGGAGAAAATTCTTCTATAATGAGTTGGTTTCCAGATCTCAAAACAAAATGTCACCTGGGGATGGGGGGCATACCTCCAAATGTTGCCGATCTGCAGCACCTGGACAGCACCTCGAACTGATCTCCCTGCAGAGCTAATCTAAGAAGCAGAAGTGTAGCCGCTTCCTGGAGCCATCTGACTCCTCAGCCACCCCAGGAAAGTGAGGGCCCAGTGTACTGCTGGTATTTGAGTGTTTGTTGTTGATATTTTAGGTTCAACTACATGAAGATGATAGGCTTTGTGAATTAAAAATATCCAGATATTGGCAAGTTCATGCAGCTCAAACTACTAAGAAGTGGACAAAAACTGTTAGCAGCAGGAAAGGTTTGCAATGAGGCCCAGTTACTCAGACTCTCTTGGAAGAAACATGATGGTGTAATCTGACAGCTATCCATTTTCATATGTGTAGAAAGCCTTAGGTTGTTTTCATGTTCTGTAACACTAACATTCCACCTCTTAGGGATCTATCATAGAAAGTACAAAGATGTATTTTGCCATTTAAAAAAAAATTACTTAAATCTCCAGTAAGAGGGAGTGGTAGAGAATACTATGTCAAATATATAGAAAAGAATACAACATACTCATTAAAGTTGTATCTCTGAGTATCACTGAATATGAACAGAATAATTTTTAAAGTTTTACTTGTTTGTTTGTTTGTTTGACACAGGGCCTCACCATGTAATTCAGGTTGGCCTTCAACTTATGTGTGTAGGCCTTAGAACTCATGGCAATCCTCCTGCCTCAGCCTCCTGAGCACTGTGATTATAGGCATGTGTCACCATGCCCAGCTAGCATAGTATGCTAAAGAATAGACAGACCAA
>PVKN010005515.1:0-30558 GCA_004027915.1 Capromys pilorides | reverse complement strand
TTTTTTTTTTTTTTCCGGTCTTTTTGAGATAGGGTCTTACGATGCAGTTCAGGCTGGCCTTGAGCTCACTTTGTAGCCCTGGTTGATGTCAAACGCACAGTGATTCTCCTGCCTCAGCCTCCCTAGTGCTGGGATTACAGGTACGTGCTACCATGCCTGGTCAATCTCCAGTTCTGTAGAAAAAACAAAACAAAACAAAAAAAAACAAAAGGCAAAAAACAAAGAAATTCTTTCCAAATTTTGTGGGTGTACATGTGTGATACTGGGGACTGAATTCAGGGTCTCTGCATTGAGCTATATTTCCTGTCCTTATTTTTTAAATTTTGAGACAGGGACTCACTAAATTGCCCAGGATAGAATCAAATTTATGATCTTCCCACTTATTATGGGCAATTTTTCATGCCCTATATGCCAGTGGGCATACACACATGACTATAAACACGAACCCATTATATTTGCTTTCTCTCATATCCAGAGCCCTTTGCTACTCACTGAAGCTGAGGAGGACAGGTAAGGACCACTGCACAGCAATGGAGAACAGGCTACCTCAAGGTCACCGATACATATCCTTCAGGACTCCCCCAGGGAGAAATATGCTTTTGGAAAGAAGTGTTCTAAGAAGGCACTCCAGGACAACTGCCTCACGCTGTGCCTACAGTCTCTCCTCAGATGTTGTCTCAAACTTCAGGCCTTTAGTGGCCCTCTTCTGCCCCCCTCCCAGGCCTGCCCAGATGGTTACTGTCCCCACCTCTGTCCCTGCTGTACACCCTCACTTTAGCATTCCAGGCTCCCAGTTTCTGAGGACCCCAGGCTGCTGTTGACTCAGGAGCTCAGGGTCCCTGACTCTGCTCTTTGCTGGACACTGCTAGGTTTGCTGTCACACATTTCTACCCAATCCCTTTCTGGTAGTAATAGGGGGTGACCTCCAGCAGGGTAGCAGCTCATCTTATGAAGGGTGTCCCCAGTTAGCCTCATAGGCCACAGTCCTGGCTCCCAGCTTGGGCCTCCAGGTTCTGCCCACACAACCCCGCAAGCCCCCTACCCCCAGCTCTGGCTTCTTCTCCATCCGTAACCTCTATTCTTCCATCCCAGCTTCCCCTCCCTTCAGGAGCAGGGCATCTCCAACCACGCTCTTGCAACCTAGGCCACTAGCTTCCCCTTGATCCCAGACCTCATTCATCCAGGAGCCCTCCCAGGGCAAGGTGCCTGTCCTGTGCGTCCTCACAGCTGGCCCTGTTCAGCCTGTCTTTTGTGACTCAGGTTTGCTGATCTGTCATTCTCAATGGATTGTATGACCTTTGATGGCCAAGGCCACGCCAAGTACAATTTGTTCTTGTGGCCCAAGTGCCTAGCACAGCGGTGATGAACCTATGGCATGCACGCAACAGAGGGCGGCTGTTTGTATCGGTGAAAACTCTAAAAACTCTGACGTCACTGGTCTAACGTATAGGTGCAAAACTAACAGCTCTTGGCACCTGGGAGGCCATGGCTTCCTGTGGGACACGGGTGACCAGGTAGTTATACAAAGCAAAGTTAAGGGCAGGAGATCAGGGATTAGAGCCAAGAGACATACATTTTGTTTTATTGATTTATTTTCAAGACAGATCTACCCAGGTTGCCTAGCGAGACGAGAGTGATCTCATCACCTCAGCCTCCCAAACAATTGGGACCATAAGCACGGACCACTGCACCCAAAGATTTCTGCATTTAAAGGCCAAGGAGATAGCTCAGTGGCATAAAAGTCAGCATGACAAGCACAAGGTCCTGGTACCACAAAAAAAAAAAAAAGATTTCTACATTAAAAAAATAGACATATACATATATACAGGCATGTATATATGTATACATATACACATGTGTACACACACACCCTCTTCAGTCTCAGGGCCAAGAGGCCCTAGGAGGGGGTCTGTCTTCCTGTAATTGGCCTCTCTGACACTCCACTGTCCCAGCCAGAGTTCTTCTGGAGCTCTTGGAAGAACAGCTGCTGCTGGAGGCTCCTCAGGGTCTGCAGTTCCTCAGGAGACAGTTGGTCAGTGGGCTTCTGCAGGTCCTGACCCTCTTCTTCCTCCTCCTCCTCCTCCTCCTTTTCCATTTCCACAAGCCCATCTGGGGGCTGCGGGGAGTTCCTGGAGATGTAGCCTTGGTCAGACTGCATGGACTGCCGCTGCTCCTCTTCGAAGGGTGTGCAGGGGCCCTTGAAGACCCCAACAGGCTCCTCCCACTCCTCCTGGGCCCGGCTGCCCAGGCTCTGCTGCAGGAGCGAGAACATCAAGTCTTCTAGCTGCTCCCTCCCATCACCCAGGTGATAAGGTGATGCCGCTGGAGTGCTGCTGAGGGGTGAGTCCTCGGGGTCCTCGGGCAGGAAGAGGACACTGTTCCGTTGCAGGCTTTTGTCCCCCAGCAGTGGGCAGGCCTCACCTGCTACTACAGCCTGCCGGCTGGCTGTGCTATTCCCAACAGCAAGCTGGGCTGGTTCCACTATGTGAGCTGGAAGGACTTGTTCAGTGGACAGCACCAAGGTCCGCAGAGGCCCGGCCTCTAGCTCCCGCGAAGGCTGCAGCTGGGGCCCCAGCTTTGATACTCCCCTTCCTTCCTCAGTGAGTCTTACATCTACCACCAGACATCCTTCAGGGGCAGGTTCTCTCACCAGGAGCTTCTGCCTGACAATTCCCTCCCCTGGCGGCAGCAGTGGCTCTTCAAACACCTCTTCATCCAGGGAAGAGAGGTCCTGGTCATCGGGTGAGTGAAGGCTCTCACGCTCAAACCAGTCAGGGTACTGGACCTGCCACTCTCGGAACCTCTCCACGGCCGCCTGGAGCTGCCTCCCGCTGAGGCTCTGTGGGTAGCTGTCTCCTGCCAGCTCCCTGACGCGGCACATCTGGCCAGGCTCAAACATCTCCAGGTCCTGGATCCGGAAGTACACTTCCTCGAACTTGTCCATGAGAGGATACCTTGAGGTGATGTTGAAGAGGTCAGGGATGTCCTTCTCACTGCTGATGCCAGTGAAGTAGCAGATAATGTAGGTGCCAAAGCAGGCTGGCTTCTTGAAGTCAGGCAGGATCATGTTCATGGCTGCTGTGAAAAGGTCCCCGGTGGGCTTCCGGTGGTCACACCGCAGCCGGATGGCAGCTTCCTCCCAGCCCAGGATGGCCTGCCACTTGGCCTGGGTGCCTCGGGAACACAGGATGATGATTTTGGAGTTGCTCTCTACCATTTCCTGCTTCTGGCGGCCCACCCAAGTCATCACCCCCACTTCTGAGATGACCTGCTCTTCTAAGAGATCAAGGGCCACTTCCGTGCCACAGGCAGTGATCAGGAACTGGGCGAACTTCAAGACCACGTCCACATAGAGCGGGTGGTCAGCCGAGTAGACGATCCAGACCTTCCTGGGCTTCAGAGGTGGGGGGCCTGGGGTAGCCACTGGCGGGGCACCTAAGAGAAACAGGGGAGTGAGGTCATACACAGGGTCTTGGCACCCAGGCAGCTGTGTCCCCTGCTGGCTAGCCCCTGAGGAGCCAGGACTAAACGCACTGCCTGGCTGCTTAGCCTGAGGAGAAGCAGGTTGATGCCTCCTGTGAAAAAGGATCTACTGGGTACATTCCTATGTGGGCTTTAGCCTATGCTTTAATTGCAAGAAACAAAAAAGGCACAAGACCTGCCTGCAGATTAGAAATGTCTGCCAAGAAGGACTTTTATTTTTGCCTTTTCTAAATAAGTATGGCGTGCTCAGCTTCCCTTCCTTGGAGAGGTACCTAAGCGACTAAACACCTGGTATAGCAGGGTACCCTAAGAGCCCTCTTTGCTGGGTGCTGGAATGCTTCTCAAGGGCCCTGAAGAGGTGCCTGGAGGGACCCACGCACCCATCTTGAGAACCCGCCACCCACCCTTAGAAACGGACACCGAGAACAGACAAGCCCGGGATACTGACCGGTGCCTTTGGCGCTGTCACCAGGTTTCTCATGGTGAGAGCCTGAAAGGGCAAGAAACGCATTAGAGCGGCTCGACAAGGACCAGCTCAAGGGGAGTGTGCAGGAGCACCGGGGCCACCCTGACACGGGGCCCAGGACAAAGCGCTGCGCCCTGTGGAGGTCATGAGAGGCTTCAGGCCTTTGCAGGCCTGAGTGCTGGGTCGACCACGACCACATGCATGGCCCAGGAAGGTCGCTATTGCCTCGAGGATCCAGCCCTTCCTCCATACAACAGGCTGGGGGAGCAGCAGAGGAGAGGAGGCTTAGGAAGGGCCTGCACACCCTTTGTACTCGGCCAGCTGGGGTCCCTGTGGTTATTTTATGGCACTGACCAGCTGGGCCCCTTGTCACAGTGCCAGTCCCTGGCTGGCCTGCAACTTCAGCTCCTGTGAGCAGACCACAGTTGAGGGAAAGTTCTCCTAGAAGTGTCCAGGTGGGATGCAGGTAGCTCACGAGGCTTCTCTCCGCAAGCAGCCCACCAGGTCACTTACAACACTTCCTCCTGGCATTTCTGAGGCAAGACAGGGGAAACCCACACACTGAGGCAACTGTCCCTTCAGATGTGATGAAAAAAAAAAAAAAGCTGTGTGGAGGAGTTAACTCCTCTGTGGCAGTCAGGATACACAGAATCCACAGACAAGCACACCAGAGACTGTGGGTTGGCTGCTTTATGTGGCAATAGTTCCTAGGGCCTCGCGCATAGCATGTGCAAATCGTCTACTTCTAAGCTATGGCCCCAACCCTAAGCAGGAGATTTATACATTTACTGCCTCATTTATTCATTTACTTTTTTGTCCAGGAATTGAACTCAAGACTTTACACTTGCCAGGCAGGCTCTGTGTCTATGAGCTGTATCGCTGTGCAGTTCAGGCTGGCCTTGAGTTTACTTTGTAGCTCAGGCTGGTCTCAAACTCCCAGAGATCATCCTGCCTTAGCCTCCCAAGTGCTAGGATTACTGGCAAGTGCCAGCAAGCCCAGCCCAAGCAGGAGATTTAGAATCTTAATTTCAACCCTCACCCTTGGGCCTTTTCTAAGACTGCTGGACAACCATCCAAGACATGGTGAGGTGGTTTGGTGTGCCTAATACCAGCACTCTGGGAGGCTAAAGCAAGAGGACCCAAGTTCAAGCTCAACCCAGGCAATGTAGCAATTTAATGAGATCCCCTGTCATAAAAATGGGGAGGGGAGCTACTGGGGCTGCAGCTTGGCAGGAAGGCCCTACATTTGATCTCCAGGACAGGGGAAAGACAGTGAGGTGTCCCTGGCTGGGTGTGGGGCAGCTCAGGAGAGGTCATAGCACAAGAGCAGCTCAGGCTGTGGCTCAGCGGTACAACACTTGCCTGGCGTGCATGAAGCCCTGGGTTTAATCCCAGCACTGAAAAAGCAGAGTGCAGTAGGAAGAGAACCTTTCGGCTTACAAAGTACTAGCGGAGAGGTTATTTGACCCTTCCAATAATCCTCGGGACACAATAAAAATCCCAGCTTCCCAGACAATTGAAGATGTAGGGGCTGGGAAGATAGCTCAACAGAATAAGCACTTGCCTGGCAACTGCAAGGCCTGAGTTCAATCCCTGGTTCCGCAAAAGAAAAAAAAAAAAAGAATCCTAAGAAGGGGGCTGGGGGGGATAGCTCTGTGGCACAAGTGCCTGTCTGGCAAGTGCAAGGTCATGAGTTCAAACCCCCACCCCGCAAAAAAAAAAAACAAAAAACAAAACACAGCTCGGAGTCTCAGAGGAGCAGGGAAGGACTGACAGGACTCATGTTCTCACGTTCTCCCTGAGCGGACGTGGCCAGCAGAGCAGCACCCAGGGAGGGAACTGCTATTACCTGTTCCCTGCCAGCACACACCTTGGCCATCTCAGTTAATTCTTACTGCACCCCCGAGAGGGAGGAGGCAGCACAGTAGCATTTCATTTTTCAGAAAGGAAAAACCAAACCTAAGGTTTGTTCAGTGACTCTTACAGCTAGTAAGGCTCAGAGGAGGTCTCCACCGAGAGCTCAGGGCCAGAGCCGGAGCCTCTCCACCCCATCCTGCCGCCCTCTGCTTTCTCCCTGACCTCCCATGCACAAGTCTGGGGGCTGCAGGAGGGGGTTGTTCAGGCTGCTCTACCAGTCTGACTGATTGACCATGCCTGACGTAAGGATGTCTTCTCCAGCTCCTTCTACCCTGTTGATGTTAGTGCTCTACCACCAATTTTAATAGCAACAGTTGGCTGACGGCCACTGCGCAGATGTCACATCCCAGGTCCATGCTAAGAATTTATGCACACGGTTCCACTGAACCCCCAGCAAGACCTGCATGGTGCGGACACATGATCACTGCCATCTTGCACAGGACACTCCCAAGGCTGTGGGAATCAAGGCGCGTGCCCAGGTAGCCCGAAGGGAAGGTGGTCCTGGAGCGCAGGCTGGCGTGATTGAGGCTCTGAGCTCCCGACACCCGAGCACCTGGTGTGCGGCGTCGGGCCCTGTGTTGGCTGAACCTGATGCTACAGGGCTGAGCTGCTGGGTGCCCTCTGAGTACAGGTTATGGTCACTGTCTGAGGGTGGGACTGGAGCAGGAGAGGGGGAAGGGGACACAGTGTGAAGATGGCCCAGTCTCAGGCCCTTACCTGGCAGCCTCCAGGTCAGGCAGAGGATCACCAGGATGACTGAGGACACCAGCAGGACGGAGATGCCCGTGATGAAGATGTAGCCCCACAAGGGTATGAGGTCTGTGTGGGCAGAATGGTGTGAGACCCACAGGGCCAGTCCCGCCCCGGCCCCCTGATCCCTGCTTCCCACCCTGGAATCTGTCCTCTGGCCTGCTCTGGACTCTCTGGTGACCTCACTCCCACAGAGCTGGCTCAGGGTCAGCTCTGTCTGCCTGGTTCAGCTGGAGACTCCTGGGGGGTGCGGGGGTGCGGGGACCCTAAGGGGTGGGCCCTGACGCTGGGCGAAGGAGATCTGCACTTACCTGCAATGGGGGCTGCAAGGAAAAAGAGAAAATGCTTCTTAATCGTTAGCAGCCACAACAGAATTCATCCCGGATGGCTAGTGAGGCTGCAATGACCCTGATCCTGCACCCCGCACTCCAGATGATGCGACCCTCACCAGCACCTCCAGCTGTTGGCCTAAGAGCGCCTCCCCTCCTGCTGCGGAGCTGGGTTCACTTCCAGATCGGGCCACATCGGCCGGGGCTGATCAGTATGGGAACTGGAAGCAAGTGGCTCCCCAGGGAGAAGCTGGTGGTAGCCAGGAGAGGGAGCCGGCTGTTGTCCCCCAAAAGCTCATCGAAGAAATGCGGGGTGTGCCATGTTCTTGGCATATGTGACCTTGGACAAGCTGTTTCACAGGCCTCAGCGTCCTCTCCTGTGAGCCTGGGGTGGGGGCCGTAACTGCTTCACAGTGCTGTAACTGTCTTTGAGGACAAGGACTATTCTATGACAGTAACCATTCCACTTCCTAATCAAGGGTGAATACTCTGCCCACCGCTGCCCAGCCCGTGAAAGGTAACCAGGAGCACCCTGGAGTTTGGCTCTGACCTCTGCTTCAGGCAGGAATCCCTTCTGGCTAAATGAATGCCTCCTGCCCATTCCTAGGACCAGGCCAGGCTTCTGCTCAAGGGGCTGCCTTCACCATGCACCCCCAAGACACGTCCAACCTACCTGGGGTCAGTGGCACTCCCGGACAGGGAACATGCACAGAGTATCTGAGACAGTCATTCAGGCAGGTGCTGAAGAAGGGCTGGACCTGTGAGAGCAGAGGAGGCGTAGGGAAGAGAGGCTCTGACAGGGAGGCAGAGCCACACCCACCCAGGTCTCCTGGCCAGCAGAGGCCATTTGCAAGGAATGCACCTTGGTTGAGGGCACAGGTCTCCCATGGTGACAAGGGGTTATGGGAATTCTACGCAGGTGAAGCTGGGAGAATGGGAAGGCAAAGGCAGAGGAAGCATCCTGCCAGCCAGGGAACCCCAGAGGCAGCACCACTGGGTCTGTGGACAGCTCGATCTCTTAGCAGAGGGCTCCCCCCCACCTGCCTGCGCCGCACCACCTACCTGCACCTGATGACGGCAGCACCAGTCAGAGTGCTGAAGACGGACTGTGACGTTTGTTCGCTGGTGGAACTCCTCAGGTCTTGGCTGGAGAGGAAAGGATGGGGAGATGGGCTGAGCAAGGACTGCCAGTAGCATCCCCATGATGATGCTCTTGGGACCTGATCCTCTGTGGACCAGTGCACCCCGTGGAAGGCCAGAGTGAGGAACGCATCTGAGATTTCTGCAGGGCGACCGGTTTTTGTCAGGTCACAAGCTTGTGCAGTAATTGGTTATTTCCCCTTGACTTTTGCCACGAATCTGTGTTCAAGCAGCGGGAGTACAGATAGCAGATTTTCTGCACTAACCTGGCCGCATTTTATTTCTTATCTTTATCTCCTCTTGGTCTTAATCACTACATTTCTTTCTTTCTTTTTTAAAATATTCAAATCCCCTTTGGAATAAAGTGGACATGATCAAATAAAAGGAGAAAGGAGAGCGTGGTGGAGGGAGGAAGAACGAAGACTGGGGTGGTGGGCAGGGCTCAATCGACTCTTTCATAGCTAGAGTATCAGGTACAAGATGGAGTCCCTTGTGTCTCAGCAGGACAGAAGTGGAGGGAGCTGTTCACCATTGTGCCTGATGGTCTGACCTTGTGGCAACATGGTTCTGCCGGGACTGGCAGAGGGGAGGCCTGAGGCTTCTACAGCAGGCTTTGAACTGTGGCACAGTAGTTAAGAAAGTGGCAGAAAGTGTGGAACTGTAGCACCAGCGCTCAGGAGGCTGAGGCAGGAGGGTTGTAGGTCTTAGTTAGGCAGCTCAGTCAGACCCTATCTTAAAATTAAAAGAAAAAGGAATGGAGGAAGAAAGGCAGGAAAGAAAAAAGAAAAAGGAGGGACAGCAGAAAGGAAGGAAGGCACGGGCAGCACAGAATTACCGCAGGTATTTGCAGTACACTCTCGAAGCAGCTAACATCTTCTGTGTGTGGAAAGCTGTTGAGCAGGATCTGGTAGTGGGTGGATTCGTTCCACAGGGTGAAGCTCACCCGAAGCTGCTCAGCCTCTGGGCTCTCCACAGTGATGTTGGGATCCCATAGGCTGCCTGCAAGGGCACGGACATGGGCTGGGAGTGAGAACGGATGTGCATGTGTGCGTGCACCCGGCCTCCCTCCACTGTACACCCCGGCGCCCTGCGCTGTGCACCTGGGTGACGCTCTGTTGTACACCCTGGCGCCTTGTGTTTTCCCCCTCGGGTGAATGCTACCAGCCAGTTACCTGAGCTCAGACAAGACGTGGTCATCTTCATCAGGGGGTCCTTGCAGTCTGCCGTTCCAGAAGAAAGAGACATCGTTAGGCTTCTGCCTTGGGGAGCCTGTCTTTCCAGGCTCCTGACATGCGGGGCCACAGTCCCTTTGCTTCAGGAGAGCCTGCACTGATGGCCCCAGCAACATGACAGGGCTGGACTGCTGCTGCTGGGCCACTGGGCTGGGGCAACCTGCGGCCCTGTCCTCCTCTCCCAGGGTACCTCCTGACCTAGCATATTCCTCCCACGCTCCTGCTGGGAGGCCCCAGAGGCCTGGTCCCCTCCGGCTCCTCCTCCCTAGGCCTGCAGTTTCATCACCAGGGTGGCCCTTGCCTTCTCCAGGATGTCTCCGTCAGCCTCTGTGGGCCCTGATATCCCCCATCTCTGACTCAGCAGATCCGAACTAAGATGGTCTAACAAGTCCTCAGACACTGCGGAGGCTGCCGGACCCTGGCCTGTGCCTGGGGTCGAGGGTCCCCCGTTAGAGTCCTGACCCCACTTTTCCCCTATCCTTGGCCAAAAGTGTTTATACTTTGGCTAAGATGATATGGGGCAGGTGTGAGTCACCAGGGAGGGGCAAGGTCTGGGTCAATCTATTTTAGGGACAGGAGGAGGCCATGTTGGGAGACTTAGCCATTCACAAGGGAATGCAGCCAACTGTGCTATCCTACGCACAGCACAACAGTGATGAGGACCATGTACATTGTCCTTATCCTCTAGAGATGATATTCTAGTAGGAGAGACCAAGGAAAGCAAGCCTAAAACTACATTAGGGAGTCGCGTGCATATTGTACATGCGCGCATGCACGTGTGTGTCTCACAGTGAAGAAAGTCCTCAGCAAGCACAGCCCAGGCTGGGGACACAGCTCGGTGGTAGAGCACGTGGCAGGGGTGTGCAAGGCCCTCAGTTCTACCCTCGCCTGTAAAGCCAAGTGAGAACCCACAGCACTTCCTGCATGCTACAGTCAAGGTACTCTGTGAGGTTCTGATGCTACAGCGGGTGGAAGGCCGGACCTCGTCCACAGCGGTGCAGTCCGAGGCGGCTGGCTCTGAACAGTGAGAAACGCTGCCTACTGTACTTTCCAAGCAAGCCCAAGCTGGGGCTCTCAGATGCAGTGTGTACGTTTAGTTTTGCTTTTACCCTCTTTCTCTTCGCCCTGCCCAAGCCTGTTCTGCAGAGTCATTCTCACTCCTACTCTTCACCTTTACTCTTTCGAATAAACTTTGCCAAAAACAAACACGAGGAATGTTGTTGGCAATGGTGGAGATTCCGGAGGCAGTGGAGGGACAGGTGTACGTGGTCAGGTGATGTCCTAAAGGGTGAACGTGGTAGCAATCACGGGCAGGATGTTAGTGGCCTCGCTCTTCCCAGCCCTGGCTCATCTTCCCCATGTTTCCTGGGCTGAGACAGAGGGAGAGGCTGGTTCCCAGCGAACCCCTAGGGTCCTGGGCCCATCTCCTGGTGGTGCCAATGGAGAACAAGCTCTGCGTGAGGAACCTGCAGCCTACCCCGAGGGCTTCTAGGTCCTGGCATCTGCGCTCTCTGCGGGCACCATGCCATGCCAATGGAAGCCATTGCTGAGCTGAGTGACACCCACAGGTTTCTTTTTCCAGGCTTGGTGGCTGTGCTTACCAGGCACGAGGACTTTCTTGGACAGGTGGTTTGGGTCCCCGTCAGGAACAGGCTTTGGCAGGTGGTGAACAGTCACCTCATACTCCTGGCCAGGATCAACCACAAAGTGGTCAAAGGTAAAATGCCACTGAAGACAAGGGAGAAAGGGACATTGGAAGAGTCACACATCACCCTGTCTCACCCACCGTGCGCAAAGAGCCTCACTGCCATCTATTCTCCCGAGAACAACCAAACCTGGAATGAAGCACCCTCCACAATAGAATCTGAAATCAGGGCACTGTGCCCTTATCCTTTATTTCCTCTGCCCTTCCTGCCCTTTTGTCCTCTTGAAATAATCTAGATCTGGCCTCATCAGTAGAGAACACTGTCCCATGCAAAAGAAGGACCGGAGGGTGGGGAGCTGGGTGTTGGAGCACCCACTTTGCTTGCTCTGCTTTGATTTCCAGCGCCCCATTCCTAAATAAAAAGAACGAGAGGAAGCGGAGGTGGTTCTCCCTCCCATCCCCGGTAGTTCCAGGACAAAGGGTGTAAGGAACCTGTGCGGGGAGACTTGGCATGAAAGAGGCATCAGAAAGATAATTTGTTGGATGACCTCCTTCTACCAGGGGGATAGCTGGGGAGCAGACAAGTTCGGTTGGGGGGAGGGGAGAGCTGGAGCTCCCCACTCCCCCTGGATCCCCAGGCACCTTTATTCAGAGCAAACAGCAGTGTTGTCTTCCAGAAGGCACCGATTCAGATGGTGATGCCAACTCCCATTCTTTTTATTTCGAGAGACCTGTGTTTCATGATGGTGCTGGGCTAGCTCCAACCTCCTGGGCTCAGAGACCCTGCCGTCTCAGCCTCTGGAGCAGCTGGGACCTCAGGGGAGCCCCACTCTGTCTGTCTCGCTCCACCCCTAAGGACCTTAGTGAGGTGCCCTTTGCTTCTAAGTGGTGCTTTGTGGTGCTTATCATTCACAAAGCAGTAGAGACAGCTTTGGTGCCACTGTTTACCACTGCAGGGGAATCTGTCGGTGCAGCTTGTGTCTCTAGATGTTACTTGTTTTGTTTGTGTGCCTGCCTGACACCTTCCTGTGTGTCTATTTTTGCGGTACTGAGGATGGAACCCAAGGCCTGCTACGCTTCTTTGGCCAGTGCTCTCCCACGGACACACACTCAGACTCTAATTTGCTTTGCAACTTCCATCTGCAGAATTTAAAGCAGTCATTTTCAAACTAGCTTAGGCATTAGAATCACCCAGAGGGTGCTAAACACCAACTGCTGGACCCCACCCTCTACTTTCTGGTTCTGGAGGTGTGGGGTGGGGCCCGGAAATAAACACTTGTAACAAATTCTAAGGTGATGCTGGTGGTCAGGGAACATACTTTGGGAACCAGTGTTTCAATTAGCTAAATAAGACTCAACACTTCACCTGCTAGCAGCTGGCAGCTACAAGCAAGCCTACACTGCTGCAGCACCTGCTAACAGCCACGTCTTTGGCCCGGACAAAGTTTTTCCTTCCAGTAAGAAGGAACAGCTAAAGGCTGGGGTGTGGCTCGGTGCTTAGTGATTCTGAGGTTGTGGGTCCACTCCTAGCATTGGGGAAAATAGCGAGGTGTAGGGGAGAGGTATTTAGGCTATCTCTCAGCACACACACCCTGTCCCTGTGGGGCAGCCACCTTGAGTTCTTCAGCCCCTCAAACACCTTTGTGTCTTGTGCCTTCTCAGCTAGGGGCCCAGTCTGGAGATAAGCTCACACTGGCAACAACAAAGGAACCCGATCCTTTAGGAGCTGCAAATGTCTTACCCGCTTGTAGTGATTCAGCCTGGACAGAAACTTAAACTCAACACACAAACGTTCGTTGGTGTCCAGCTGCAGGATGGACAGCTCGGCGCCCTCGAGATACAAGATGCTGGCTGCGGGGAGGAGGGAGAGGACACAGTCGCGAGGCTCATGGGAGTGCCACTTCCCCATCGGCTGTGCTTACTCACTTGCGAAAGATCTGCCTGTCTTACCTAACTCCCCACTTCCTACTCCCTTCAGCTCACCCCTGGCCTCAGCCTACTTCCCTAAGACAGTTGTGCCCAGCTGGAAGACAAGCGACACTTTACCTTGACCCTTCGAACTTGGGGCCAGGGTGCTGGCATCACATGTGACCCACTTGCCAGCCTCTCGGAGCTTACAGTGGTCAGCACTGGGCCCTCAGCCTGGGGACACAGAGGACCCACCCTCCGGCCTGCTCGCCAGTCTTGCCAATTCTGTAATTAGTCTCCTGGTCCCTGAGGAGGTCTGGGGGATCTTATCAAGCTCCAGCTTCAGGAAACGGAAAGGGCAGGGCAGCCAATGTATCACAGCTTTTTACAGTAAACATTTGGAATTGTACAATTTAACCACTTGCTCCCTTCCCTCCTTTCCAGGGTAATAAAAATTTGGGGCCAAAGAAAGGCTCTCATGAAGGATGGTGTGATTAGAAGCTGCTACTGGGAGTGCACATTAAGATACTGAAAAAAACATTAGTTGGAAGCAACGGGGAGACCTTCTAGGACCCGAGTGGGGACCTCATGGCTGAGGCTGAACGGGAGGGCTGATGGTCTGGGCTGTAGGCACATGTGGCCACGCGGGGCCCTAGGACCTGGCTGGGCACCCACTCACCATCCGTCTGTAGCATCCACGTGATGTGTACCACGGGGACGAGGTCTCCATGCTTCATGTGGGCCAGATGTGTCTGGACCAAGATGTTCTTTGGGGAGGAAGGGGTCAGGTTGCGAAGGTAGATCCAGCTGTCATCCAGGCAGGTACCTGGCAGCCAGAGAGGCAACAGTCATGGGTTTGCAGAGGGGACCCTGAGCTGACCCTCAGCTGGACCTTGTGACTCTTAGGAGGTCCCTGTATCTACTTCCCTGCTGGCTCTTTTCTAATGCTGATCTGGGGGCGGGGGTCACTGCCAAGATTGGAATCTAAAGGGCATCTGGGGAGGTAGGGTTTTATTTATTTATTTATTTATTTTTTATAAGTATCTTTTTTATTTTTTTAAAATATTTATTTGTTTGTTTATTTATTTATTTTTATGGCTGGCTCAGCCTGCCCTGGGGGTGGGGCACGCACAGCATGTGGGGCCAGGGATCGAACCGTGGTCCCTGGGGTTGCCTAAGCCTGCCTAAGCAGGCACTTTAGACCACTGAGCCATCTCGCTGGCCCCGAGGTAGAGTTTTAAAAATGTATTCAATTAATTTTTGTCGTTGATATAGGGTTTCGCTACACAGTTCGGACTTATAGTGATCCTCTTGCCTCAGCCATCCCAGCACTGGGATTGCAGGAATGCGCCACCATGACCGGTTCCAGGGCCGGCACGGCATGCAGTACTGGGGATTAAACTTGGGAACTTGCACTTGCCAGACAGGCACATAGACTGCTGAGCTTTCTCCCTAGCCCAGGAGGTAGGTTTTGAGATGAAGCAGTCACTGGAAAGCGACAAAGGAAGATGGGGCAGGAACAAGAGCTACTTTATTTTTATGCCTTAGTAGACTTGAAATGTTTGCCTATTCCTTGAATCTTGAAGTCGAAGGGGCTGGGGAGGCACAGTGCTTGTCTAGCATGGGCAAGGGTCTAGGTTCAAATTCTCTGCATGAAGGAAAACAACAGGACTCTCCCTCCCCCCTTCCAATAACCCCAATGCCAAAGCCCAAACCAAACCAACACCACAGATGTCTTGCTTTACAAGAAGTGGCAGGTCAGAATTGCATTATGGGTACCCTAGAGCGGCACACCAGAGAATACTGTCCAACTGACAACTCGGAGTCCCACTTCCTGACTTTGCATATGAATGTTTTCCACAGGAGGCGCAGGTGCCTGCATCTGAGATGTGCCCCTTACTGGTGACAGCCCTCTGTCTGAACTTGGAACGGGGTGGCGGGGCTTCTGCCAGAAATCAGCAGGAGCCTATTGCTTCACCAACAGAAGAAGAAGTGGAACAAAAAACAAAAAAAAAGAGGACTTACTATTCTTGACTGTGCAGTTTAGCCCCTGTGGGAAGAAAGAAAGTGGTAATTACAGCTGAGAAAGAACTTTTAATTCACATGCCAGGTTCCATACATCTTCTCTGGGCTCATTTGGGAGAATGAAATGTGCACAGCACCCCCTTCTCACTTTTGGGGGCTCATTCTCAGTGTGTGGGAGGCTCATCTCTCTACATAAGAAGGGGCACAGTGCATGGCCAAATGGAACTGGTGTCTCTGTGAGTAGCTGGTCCAAGCAGGAACTGTACAAGTCTACAGGACACCAGGAGGATTCTCCTGGGGCGCCGACCAAGAAGTCCCTTAAAGCTCTGGAGCCTCCAATTTCGGTCTCCATGCAATGGTGCAAGAGGTGGAGAAGGGGCAGGGGGCAAAAGTACAACTCTTGTTACACCTCTGTTAGGAGAAATCCACACAATTTCTATAAATATACTAGAAAAAATGTGCTCTAGCACGTTCTGGGTGATTTATATATATAATACTTATATTAGATATTGCATATATTTTGGTAGAGTTACTAATCACCAAAATCATTTTTGGGGGTGCTGGGGCTGGAAACCAGGGCCCTGACTAAACTAATCAGTGTTCCCCCAGCCCTGACCACACGTATGTCAACAAATGACACAGACAGGAACCCGACCGGGAGAGGCTGCATCCCCCTGCTGACATATCTGCATACGCAGTCTGTACAGCCATCCTCCTAGGGCATGGTAAACACATAGCCCCCTGGAAGCTCCCCAGGGGCAGTATGGAGGAACAGCTTCGCTGGTAGTAGTGTCTTGAGGGGTGCAGAGATGGAGCAATCAAATCCTCTCCTTTTGCCTCCTACTTGAAACTGCTCGGACTGCAACTTGGAGGAAGAGGTGTCGGCCATCTCACCCTCAGGCGGGCGCTCCTGCCGATGGCAAGCAGATAATGCCCCGTCCCTGACGATGGGGCAACTCCTTGTCATTGCGGCTGGCTACTCCAACACCGCACTGCCCCCAGGAAAGGCGCAGGTCCCCGTGCAAAGGGTTGAGAGTGCAGCGAGCCCACCAGTGTACGGTGGCTTCCTCCTGTCACCAGGATGCTGGAGCGCCTTGTTTTGTCACCACGGACTACCATTTTGGTTTTGAATTCTGATGAATACAATCGTATTTAAGTATTTTCCTTCTGCTAATGTTCATATTGTGGTGTCTCCCCACAGCCTGTGCCCTCACGGGGTGGAGGTCTTCAGAAGGTGGCGGGATAATGGGAGCTAATAGATGCTAGGAAGCAAGGTCTGGCCGGAAGAGGCAGGTGCCAGGGTGACCTGGAAGGGCGCATCAGCCTGCTGTTCCTCCTTGCACTTTCTGGTGGCCATGGAAGGATCCGCCTTCCCTGTGCCGTGCCTCGGGCCACGCACGCCATCCTACCATGGAGCCGTGGACTACTCACTAAAACCATGGGTTGCAAACCTCGCCTCATTGCTTATGGTTTGCCAAAGGCAGCCCAGAAGGTGGGCAAGGTGGCGCAGACCTGTGATTCCAACACTCTGGGAGGCTGAGGCAGATAAGTTTTTGACTTAGCAAGAAGGCACTGAGGATGCAGCTTGGTGAGAAGGGCCTAAGTTTAATCCCCAGTACTAAAAGAGAAAACAAAGAAAAAAACAAAAAAACAAAACAAAAGGGGCCTGTGGGTTAGCTCAGTTGTTTAAGTCCCTGCATGGTCAAACCCAGGAGGCGCAGGAGATGGTGATTCAATTCCCAGCTCCAAGTGCCTTACCAGACATATCCTTAAGGCAGCCTAAGCCAGCCAAAAAACAATGAAAAAAGGCCCGCCAAATAGCTCAGCAGATTAAAGCATTTGCAAGCAGGCAAGGGGCGGAGTAGGGGATTGATCCCAGGGCCTGCTGTGTCAGCCCCACCCCTGGGGCACCCTGAGATGGCAATTGAGACTGGGTGTGGTGGTACATGCCTATAATCCCAGCTCTTGGGAGGCTGTAAACAATCTGATCTAGTAGTGAGACCCTGAACACTCTATAGACCCTTCTCTAAAAAACAAACAGAAACAGGCATCAGCCTATGTAATACCCTCTAGCATTTAATGTTTAATTGTTTGACCAATCTTACATAGCTGTATCAATTAATCTAAAGAGACTTGATGATGAAAATAAGTAATACAACCATTGCTAAATTTTTCTTGTTTTGAAATTCTGTACTATATGTACTCTTGCTTGTTACTGTTTTTCTATCTTTGTTTCTGCTATTTTTACTCTTTAAAATAAAATTAAATCTGATTAAAAAACATGACTTCGTAGGTTCTCTCCTTTGATTTACTGATGTCGCACATTATGTCGATGCTTTGATAATACTGGACCGACGTTGTACTACTAGGATAAATCCTACAGTGCCATTATTCTTTTGATATTCTGTTGTGTTAAACTTGCTACTACATTACTTTAGAATTGCTGGTGTGATGTTCTTAAGTGAGACTGGCCCATGGTTTTCTCTTTCTGTGAATTCAGCAAGTCTTAGAACTAAGGTTCTCAGAGGCAGGTGTGGTGGCGCATGCCTGTAATCACAGCACTGGGTAGGCTGAGACAGGAGGATCTTTGCAAGTTCAAGACCAGCCTGGGCTATAAAGTGAGCTCAAGGCCAGCCTGAAAGGTGTAGCAAGACTCTGTCTCAAAAAGACAAAAAAAAAAAAGCTTCTGCTATCTTTAAAAAAATGAGTAGCTTTCCCCTTTGTTCTGTTATTCAATCGCTGAATAAAATGTAATCTGTTAAACTCAAATGTCTATCAAAGTGGAAATGGGTGAATGGCTTATGATATGTAAATATTAAGGACAATTAGTGACACATATATGTATTCATTTGGAGGCTGAGGTGAGGAATAGGTTGCAAGGAATTTCTAGAAATTTTCTTTGAGACAGGCTCTTGCTATGCTGTCTAGACTGATCTCAGATTCCTGGGCTCAAGGGATCCTCCTGTCTCAGCCTCTAGAGTTGCTAGGACTACAGGCGCCCGACACCAAGCCTGGCTACAAAGAACTTTTTGTAGCAAGCTCCCATTTCCTATGGAATTAAGCAGTGAAAAAACTTCCCAATATATTTCTTAATGTTTGAGTATGACTTTGTGAACCCAGAAAAACACGTGGCAGGTTTATGTCAGCTGCTAATGCGTGGGCTCCTAGGGCTAAAGCAGACGAAGTGGAGAGAGAGGTACAAGTGTGAGAAGGACTTAAGCAAAGTGGAAGGATAGGCACAGGTGACACTCAGCGCACCGGACTCCTTTAAAGGCTGTTGTGCAACAACTCTGTACACCAATCTTCTTAGACCATGTGAAAACTATGGGAACATTTTTAAAAGTGCATTCTGACAGACACAGGGCCAACTTCAGTGGGCCGAAGTGAACACATTTTAAAAAGTCAGGGCTGGGGAGATAGCTCTGTGGCACAAGTGCCTGCCCGGCAAGTGCAAGGTTGTGAGTTCGAGCCCTGGCCCCACAAAAAAAAAAAAAAAAAAAAGTCAAGGGGGAAGTTGTGGGTAACTAGTTGTAGCTCAATGGAACAACTTAATCTGAACGGTACAGAAGGAAACTGGGGCCAGGAAAGGGCTCAGTGCCCCTCAGGGCCCTTCAGGGCCCTTATAACAAGGAGGCCTGCGGAGAGGAGGGCAGGAAATGTGGGTCCCCTGGGCAACACTGGAACCTGCCCTGCCTCAGAACAGGCAGAGGGCCTAGAAGAAAGGGCCCCGAGCACTGGCATGTGAGGGCCTGCTGTTGGCCTGACCTCCTCCACAGGCACAGGGACCCTAACTACGGGTGTCCAGTCAGCTTCTTAGGCTTTCCTTTTCCTCCCTTTCTTCCTCCCCCTTCTCTTCTTCCTCCCAACATCCTCAGGCAGCGGAGGAGTGTCCAGCATTTGACATGAATGTGCTGGGTGAAAAACAGATTAAAGTAGAATTTTGAAAAAAATGCTCCTAAGGGAAACAAGACAACGATGAGAACATAATGAAATTAAAATGAACAAATAAAATTATGATGGCCCCAAAAGAGAAAAGAGAGGACACTCTAGCTACAAGATAAAGAAAGAGAAAATGAGTGAACGGAGAATGAAAATAAGCCTGAAAAACAAAAAGTTCAAGAGTGGGGACTAGCTCGGTGGTAGAGCAGCTGCTTACCATGTGCAAGAGCCTGAATTCTATGCCAATAAAACAGTAAAAAAAGTCAGACAGTCTGAGCTATAAAATTAAAGATTTCTCCGAAAGAAGAACAAATATAAAGTGAAAAGATAAAATATATTACTATTAGAGAATCAATTTAAGAAATACAAAATATGATTTAATGGATTTCCAAAAAGAGATTATAAAAACAATAAAACAAAATGGAAGAAATTTTTATTATACAGTTATTATTATATTAATAATATGAGAACTGGAGACAGAGTCTTGCTGCATGGCTCAAGCTGGCCTTGAACTCCACTTTGTAATCTAACTTGGCCTTGAACTTGTGATGATTCTCCTATCTCAGCCTCCTGAGTGCTGGGATTACAGGCATGCGCCGCCATGCCCAGCCGGGAGAAATTATTTTAGAAAAAAGAAAAGAAGACACTATGGAGCTAAAGATCACACATGGCCAAATTAAAAACTTTCACTGAATGGCTGCGTAATGAATGAAGAAAGAAGACTCAGAACATGGCCTGTTATTATGAAACCATTGAATACCAGGAATAACAGTAAATTTTTAAAAAGATCCTAAAAGTTTCCAAAGAAAAGCATTAGATGTTTAGGATTTCACAAGAAGGCTAGGAAACAGAACAGCACTGTTTTCTTAGAACACGTATTGTTTGCAATGCCTTCAAAAATTCTAAGGGGAGAAGACAGATTTGAGACATCTAATGACTGTATCTACCCCTGGTCTATTTAGAAAACTGTGGATGACATGCTCCGTCCGACAAAAGGAGGGAGAAATCCAGAAGGAGGAAGACACAGGACTCAGGGCAAGGGAGACGCACTGCAGGTCTAGCAGGGGCTGGGGACCCCAGGTGGCTCTGGGGCATAAGTGCCTGCCTGGCAAGGGCAAGGCCTCACATTGGAGTGGGGGTGGGGAGAAAGTAGCCAGAGCTGAGGGAGAGCCAGTGAATAAAGGGCCCCAGGAGGAAGTTCTCTGCTTCAAGGGAAATAAAACAACATCTGAGGAGTGGGGGGAAAGTATTGGGAAGATGACAGAAAAACTAAGACTAGAGAGGTGAAAAAGAATGTAAGTGATAAATTAAAGTAATCACCACTGAGGGGGTTGGATGTGGGGAGAAACCCTACCCGAAAATAGAATCAAAATACACACACACTTCCTCAGCAGGGAAGTGCCTGGTTGTTATTGTAATGTAAATGCTGACTACTGCCTTAACCACAACTGGGGCATAACTGTGACAGCAGAGGGGGAGGGGAGGCGGGGCAATGTAATTTTTATTATTAAAAAGAAATCAACAGACAATATCTAAAATTGAGACAGAATTAACAACATGGGTACATTTGGAAGCATGGAGGCAAATATCTAAAGACATAAGCAAGGCCGTTGCAAGTTATTGCCCCCGTGGGTCACTGAGGCAGGTGTCAGACCCATTTACATTCTGCAGAATGGCACAGACCCAGCCAGTCTTTTCACTGTGTAAATCAGGAGACCAGACAAAGGCTGCTGGAGCTGCCCGGGGCTGCAGAATGCGGGAGTGGTAAAGTCAGATGGAAATGCAAGCTTCTGGTGTCCCCATCCCTACCATGGCTATTTTGTAGCGCATCCACTGAGACGCCAGGGGAAGGCACGGCTTTTTTCTGTGGCGTGGGGGATGGAACCCAAGGCCTGGCAAATGCTCTACTACTGAGCAACACTCCAACCTTGGCTTCTTTTTTAAAAACACTAGCAAATGGAGCACGGCAGCTGCTTGTGGAGAATGGGTCATTGGTAGGCCAGTAGCAGGTAGTGGGGAGAGGAAGGAAGAGAAGGGGAGATGGCCGCAAGTACCCCTCTCCGGCTCCTTCTGGAGCTGGGCTGGGCTGTTGCTCATAAATGTGTCTCTTCATTGTTTATCTTTTTCTTTTTTGTACCAGGACTTGAACTCAGGCCCTTGCGCTCACCAGGCAGGCGCTTGCGCCGCTAAGCTATATCCCCAAGCCCTTGTCATTGTTCAAGTACAAGTAAAAACCCTTTAGGTCAGGGGCCGTAGCTCAGCAGTAGAGCACTTGCTTAGCGGAGGGTCAGGTTTCAACATCCAGAACTACAAAAACAGACAGCCCTATAAAAACCACACGCCTTCTGGTCCAGTTCTTACGCCCCTCCCCTTGTCTCACACTCCTGCTCCACAGACCCCGTGCTCACACAGCGCGCTCTGCCCACCCAAGGACCTCGGCTCAGGCTCCCTTCACTGAGCACCATTTTTTCCCTTTGAGACTCCCACCACCCCTCCGGGCTGCCCAGATGTCTTTTCCCAAAGAACTGCACAGCAGGAAGTAATTTTTCTCTTCTTTGAAATTCTGTACACTTCATGAGATGCACTGAGGGCAACCGCTTCAGGCCCCCTTGCCAGATGGCTATAACCTACTTGGACATCACAGTCCCAGGATTCAGCACAATACCTTGTATTTAGTGGACACATGGCAAATGGTCATCCACAAATGAGTAATCCTTCATGCTGGAGTTGTACAAAGCCTGCAGGAAAGATCTAATGTGTTCACGTCTCTTTGCTTTGCCCAGCAGTGGCAGTGATAAGGACATTTCCCAACATCAGTTACATTAAAAACATCTTTTTCCTTGCAAAATATTCAGTAAACCTCCACCCTCTTTTGGTAAATCTACAATCAGATGAGGAGAAAAGCTTTGTTTCACTGCCTCTGACTCAGACACTAGACACCATTCCCTGTGGTCCTTGGTGGTCCCGGAGGGGAGGGGACTGAAAAAGCCAGAAAGTGGAGGAAAGAGAATGGAGGCGAGAAGGGAAGCGCATCGGCGCGACACCCTGTTCTGCTTTTCTTTCCTACTTTTTCTTGTACTGCAAGGCAACTACCCGCAGAGGTGTGGCGCTTCCTGTGGCCGTGCAGGCAGCAGGCGATGGGGGTGGGTGGGTGGTGGCTGAGCAGTGTTTTCCTTTACAGCGGGCATCCCACAGCGCGATGACCTGGTTCCCAGACCCAAGTGGTGGTGAGAGGGACGGGGAATAAGACTCCTCTGCCCTTCCTGCCTCGCCCCTCTGCAGGTGGTTACGTCGTATCCCCGAACTTGTAGGACGTCCGGACTCGCCGGTGTGGCACCAACTGCGGGGTCCTCACCGGGGTCGGGCTGAGGTCCGTCACGGTCCCCGCCTTCCGCAAAACTACCCTCCGAGCCGCCCACCCAGGATGGCTCAGCTCCTTTGGAGGCACTAAGGGCGCAGCAGCTAGAGGGGAAGTTTCCGAGGGCGAGATCGGCCAGACCGGAGCACGCGGTGCACACCGGCCAGAGGAGAAGGGCTCGCAGGGCGCACGGCTCGGAAGCCCGTGCAGATCTGACAGGCCTCTCCCGAGTCCCCGTCCCTCGCCCATCTCCAATGTGCCCTGCCAACTTGCCCTGCCGGCCTCCCCGGCTGGGCCCTGGCCCTCCGTCTCCTTCTCTAAGCCGTGCGGCTGGGCGGAGCTGTCACGCCGCCTCCAGCTCACGGCGGAGTCAAGTTGTGCAACCCGCGCGGTGTGATCGTTCTTTCGTCCTTTGCCCCAACTCCCTCTTCCCAGGTCCGCCCCACGACTCCCGCCTTTCGGAGCGTCCTTAGCGCCGCGATCCTAAAGGGCCAGCCCTGGACTCTCCCGTGACCCCCAGCGCCGACTTCCTGCCTCCACTGCCAGGTCCCGCACGGAGTCCCGGCCACCTGCGCGCGCCCCGTCCCCGCCGCCCCCTCGGTGGCCGCGCCTAGCCGACGCGTCGGGGTCTCACCTCCTGCGAGCAGGTGGGCGCGGGGTGATCCAGGAGCCGCAGGGAGGCGCAGCCAGAGGCCAACGCGCTCAGGAGCAGGAGCAGCAGGTCCAGAGGGGGCCCCGGGACGTCGGGTGGCCGGCAGCACCGAGCCCCCATGGCTCTGGCACCGGCGGCTGGGGGCTGGCGGCCCGGGCTGGGGGCGCAGCAAGGGAACGCCCGGGACTTTTCCCTCCGCGAGCGTCGTTGGAGCCGGCGGAGCCCAGCGCGCTTCCTGCTCCTCGGCCTCCCCGAGGAGGCGGGGCCGATAGGGGGCGTGGCTAAAGGGGGCGTGGCTAGATGGGGGCGTGACGGGGCTACCATGGGGCGGGGCCGGACGGGCCCGGCCGAACGGAGGGCGGGGCGAGACGCTCCGGGCAGGTCGGCGTCCCGGGTGATCGGCGCATTCCGCTGGCCCTGCCTAGACTCCCTGCACCCCGGCCGGTTGGCAGGACGACTTGGCAACTTGCTCTTGATCCCTGGGTGCGCTCCCCAGTTACTCGCGGTCCTCACCATCGGAGCCTAACAGTGGATTTTAATCCTTGCCTCCTCCTTTGCTTTTCCCCTTTTTCTCTCGTCCGGTCCTTAACTCGGGACTTCCGGAAGAAGACGGGTTCCTTGGCCTCTGTGCTTTCTCGTCCTCGCCTCGGCCGTGCATTCGGTTCCTCGCTCTGCCTTCTAGGGCTCTGCTTCTGTTTCTCTCCGCAGCGGGGCTCCTGCTCCAGCCGGGACTGGTTCCGGCATGAACCTCGAGAGGGTTCCTGCGGAGCGGGCTTCCTCCGCTGAAGGAGTCGTCTGCTGATTTCCTCTTCGGGAGTGGGGTTGGTCCCAGGAAATCTACTGTAGGCTGAGTATCTCGATCGAGATGCGTTTAGCACAGCTAAGCTCGCGAACGTCGTAGCTGAGGCAGAGCACTGCAGGGTGTGGGCTGTTTGCGCTCCTGATAAGGTGGAGTCCTGGCTGTTGGTCGCTGCTGGCCTGGGTAAAGATAAAATTACCAAATTCAAAGTGCGGTTTCTACTGAGTTCAGATCGCGTTTGCAGCATTCTAAAGTTGAAAAATCGGGGCCGGGGAAATAGCTCGGTCGTCTAAACGCCTGCCTGATAAGTGGAAGGACGCGGGTTCGATCCTCGGTGCAGCATGCGGTACAGGCCACCGAGACCGGGCATGGTGCACACATATAATCCCAGCGCTGGGGAGGCTGAGACAGGAGGATCATTTTCAGTCTGAGCTGTGTAGTGAGACCCTATACCAAATAAATAAATTAATAAATAAATGATGAAATAAAGTTGAAAAATCTTACGTGGAACCGTCTTAAGTCAGTGCCGGTCTGCACATTTTGTCAGCCATCCTCTAGACGGGGCTTTTGTCTGCTCCTCTTGGACCCTGTCAGACCATCGCGAGTCAGGGTCTGCCTACCGCTCCTCTGACCCTGTTTCTCCCCCCACCCCACCCGATCAAGGCCGTGAGCTTGGCCTCCACTGTTTCAGCTTGTGCACCCCAGTCGTTCGCCTTCCGTAAACTGCGCTTTCCCCTTTTTCTTCCTTTCCCCGCAACCATCCACTGCTGCATTTCGTTCCCAGTCAAATCTCGAGTCTGCTGCAGGCCTTTGATGCCTCAGAATGTGGATCCACAGGACTTCTGCCTGCATTTTCTGCCCACCTGAGTAGGAGTTCCCAGGTCGAGAGCATAGTTTTTCTACTGTGGAGAAGTCCCGCCATTGGCCGACCCCTGGCCACTGTCACCGCAGTGCCCCGGCAGGTCAGGACACGGCAGACAGAGTGGCTCCGCCAGCTCAGTGGTCTCCAAATATCTTTATTTGCTTAGTGGTAAAAGCATCCTGGAAAATTCTGCGCCCTATTGTGCATTTTACCCTTGATCTTAGCCACAAGGCGGAGAAACGATCTCTTGTGCTTTTTAAAGCTGTGAGCAAATTTTTTCTTCTTATGTCTTCCTAGATGTAGACTCTGGAAGCTTTATGTACAGACTGACATTTGGGCCCGGCGGCTCCCAGTGGCCTCATTCACCCTTCCCCCCAGGCAGGCTGGACCCCGTGATTTGGCTCCGTCAGTGGCAAGTGAAGAGCAAAAGGCGAAAGTGATGGGCTGTCACCCATTCCAGTTACAGAAAGACGTGTGTCACTCACCCACCTTCTGGAAGGGAGTGCACCCTGAGTCACCCCGAGGAGCAGCTCACTGTGCAGGACCTGGGAGGGCTCTGTTAAGACCAGGGAGGAGCTGATATCCTCCTTTCAGTACGTGATTGATGCAAACAATATGAATCTAAGGTAAATATTGAGGGCCGGCTGGATAGCTCAACAGACTAAAGCTCCAGTTTAGGCACAGGGACCGCATTAGATCCCTGGTGTGCGATGCTGGCTCCGCCCGCTGGGCGCATTGAGATGGCGATTGAGAGTGGGAGTGGTGGTGTGCGCCTGTAATCCCAGTGCTTGGGAGGCTGAAAACAGGAGGATCACGAAGAGTCTGATCTGTGTAGTGAGACCCTGTAGACCCTGTACTAAATGCATAAAAAAAGAGATACACATTGATAACTATTTTTTTGTTCGTTTTTAAAGGCTATCAGTTAGGAAGTTAGGTCCCCAGAACCCCAGGCACCTGGCCACTGCCTATCTCTGTGGTCCCTGACTACCATGAAGTGGGCTGCTTTGTTCCACCACTTGCTCCTTCCATGACGTGCTGCCTTGCCACAGGCCTGAAAGCAACGATACCAGGTGGCTGCGGACTGAAACATCTGAAACCAGGAGCCATGAAAAGAAATTTGTCCTTTTACATCATTCATTTATCTTAGGCATTTTGTCATAGCAACTGAAAGCTGACTAACACAGGGTCAGTGTGGGGGTGACCCTAACAAAGCCTTTGTAGAAGCTCAGGGGCTTGTGTACTCTTGTATAAAATTGCCATCTTGGTCACCAACCCTGCCTGCAGGTCAGAATCAGCTGGGCACTTACCTGCTGATTCTACTACAGCCAGATCCACCAGTCCATTCTGGTTCAGCTGGTCAGAAGTGGTGTCTGAGTATAGGTATTTGTTTCATTTCTTAAGTGATTCTAATGCTCACCCTGATTTTGCAGCAATTTTCTATTGTGTGTTCCACACAACTCATGGAACCCAATGGTACTTTATGCTGTGTTCATTATACTTCATCTAGTCAGAGGTATCATCACTGTATGATAAAGTCCAATTTTAGAGATTTGTGTCAAAATCCATGCAGCTCTCAATGGTCCAGGGAAAAACAGTGAGGGGAATGAAGAAAATAAGACAAAAAAACCAAAGCTGAGGTCAGGTGGAGCTCTCTCCTGATGAGAGAAGAGGAACTGGAAAACAACCATAGGGGCATTTATTTATACTTTTGACAAAATTAGTATCACCACACAGGGTTGCCCAGTAACTAATGACTAGAATTATCTCAGGTAAGATTTTTTTCTCAGGACTGAGATAGTTGGATTGCTTTAGGCGCCTTCACCTTGTCTTGTTCCTTTACATGTGAGCAACTTCCAGCTTCAGCTGCTCCCTACAGATTTGAAAATGTAAATACTAAGTGTTTTTGCTTCAATGAAAAATATTCTTGCCTCACCTGTAAGAATAATCCTTTCTGATGGCAACAGTCCTGGCCTCCTCAGCTCGGTGTTCTTCTTGTCCTGCAGAGTATAGTGGCGGGAGGTATTCCCTGAGCACCTGTCTAGGCTGCCTCATTACTGCCCATGCTCTGGACTCTTTTTCCTTCTCTGATTGGGCAGAGCCTCATCCTGAAGAGAAATATATATATATATATATATATATATATATATATATATATATATATATTAGTTTCATTGACTGATTATGAAAGAAGCTGTCAGCCAGTATCAAGGAATCAGAGTCAGGTAGGAAGGCGAGAATCTGGTGGTGTTGGCTACGGAAAGAGGGAAGTGGCCACTGATCCCATTCCTGGGCCATAAGGGGGCAGCACATTGTCCACCACAAGAAAGATGGGATCAAGAAATCATCTCTGATGAGGTTTATCCCTCCGTTACCTGAAATCATACTGTTCATTTACTTCACTTCTCTCACATCCTCTGTATGATTAGTTTCAATGAAGAAAGGAGTGGGAGCTATTTCGTTCATCTTCCCAGGGCCTGGAATAGTACCTATCTCATAATAGAAGAGCAACAGGGCCGGTGAGATAGCTCAGTGGACTAAGACCTTGCAATTGCAGGGACCAGTTCAATCCCCAGTACCACATGCTATGGGTGTGCTAAGCCAGCCACTGAGACCCAGCATAGTGGCACACACCTGTAATCCCAGTGCTAGGGAGGCTGAAAACAGGAGGATCACTACAAGTTTGAGCTGCATAGTGAGACCCTATACCAAATATATTTTTAAAAAAACTATGTATGTATGTATGTATATATGTATCTGTCTGTCTGTCTGTCTATCTATCTATCTATCTATCTATCTATCTATCTATCTATCTATCTATCTAATTATCTATCTATCTATCTATCTATCTATCTATCTATCTATCTATCTATAATCTTGCTATGTTTTTCAGGCTGGCTGGGACTCACTATGCAGCCAGGCTGGAACTGACAGTGATCCTCCTGAGTTCTGAGATTACAGATCTGTGCCACCATATCCAGTTAATAAATCTGTTTTGAATAAAGTATTGAACAAACGTGTCACTTAAAATTTTGTGTGTGGAACATTTTCTTATAGTAATTGAGGTTATAATTAAATCTTAGTCTTTCTTAAGCATTTAACATCAACTTACAAATCCTAGTAGTTCATCTATTTATTAATCTATTAATATTTCTAGAACATAAGAAAAGTCACCTTTATTTGTTCTTTGAGTAACGTGCTATCAACTCATAGATGTAACAGGGTAAATACTCTTTAAATGTTTAACACTACTTAAAAATTAAATTTCCACAAACATTTAATCAACATCACACATTTTATGTGTCTGCTTCTCAAACTATTTCAAAGTCTAACTGGAAGAATTAAAAATTTCACAAGTAAAATATTTCTAGTCATTTACACAACACTTGCGGGTCTAATAAATCAAACTTCTAAAATGTGGCACTAGAGGGCTGGCTAGATACCTCAGTGGACTAAAGCCCATGCTTGTGGAAGGCACAGGGGACTGGGTTTTGATCCCTATGCTGTGCTGACCCCACCCCCGGGGCTCGCTGAGAGGTGAATGAGACTGGGAATGGTGGCACATGCCTCTAATTTCAGCACTTGGGAGGCTGAAAACAGGAGGATCACTATGAGTCTGATCTGTGTAGTGAGACCCTGTAGAGCCTGTACTAAATACATAAAATAAAAAAAGTGGCACTAGGAATTGAAGCCAGGGTCTTTGCATGAAACTATATTCCCAGCCCTTCAGAAAAGTTTTTACTTTGATGCTAAAAAAGCAGTAGAATAAGGGCTGAGAGCAAGATACAAACTCTCTGGGATCTGGAATCAGGACACCTGGAAAAGAACCACTTACTGAATAAAAATAGAAATAGGCCTCTGGGAATAAAAAAAAAAAAAAAAAGATAACAAGAAAACTGGAGACTATAGGGTGTTATAGGTTGCTGGTAGCTTCAGGACTGGAGGGAACTGAATTTTGTGGGAAGCTACTAGGAGGAACCTTGTGTCTTTACTAAAATGGTTTCCTGTTGTCTACTATGGAAACAAACATGGCTCTTATTATTTTCTGTTGGGCAAAGCTGGCAGGGATCGTTAGCTCTTTGAGCATCACTTCCTGGCTCAAGTGCAGATCTTTCAGCCTGCTAGTGTTGTACACAGGTGATGTGTTTCCACCCTAACTGTATCTTACAACAGGCCCCATCTAGGGCAAGTTCTGCTTATGACTAAAAACTGAACCTCCTTGTCATAAACAGCTTGCAGCTGTGTTATTGCTGTAAAAGACTGGGGCTAACTTTGCTTTGGGGCTGGTTGGATGCCACCCTGTATGGAGTGCTTCTGGCCAGTCACCAGACCAGCTAAGAATGATGGCTGGTTGGATGCTTTCCGGTGTGGAGTGCATCTAGCCAGTCATGGGAAAGGGCAGAAAGAGCTGTGGTCACCCCTTGTTGCTTTGCTGCCTTCTTCCCACCATGAACTCTTTCTCCTCTGTGATGCCACCCTGCCTTGGAGCCAGCTGATCACAGAGTGAATAACCTTTTCCTCTTTAACATTGAGCATCAGGTATTTTATCTTCGCAGCAAAAGAAAAGTAGCTAAGACAAGGCCAGTAGAAATGTAAGAAAGAACAACAAAATGTATACAAACTCCCTCCACAGCTGATTGGTGGGAGACTGATGGAAAAGAAATCAAAAGACTGGCACTAGAATTATATGAGGTTGTATAAGAGGAATCAAACAAACAACATATAAATAAGGTACTTGATATGCTCGAAGATGATATAATTAAACAGGTAATGCCCTTAGTAAAATGACCAGTGAGCTTCAAGAAAACACTAATAAAGTTATCTGAGCTAAACAAAATGATATAAAATATGAATGAGCAGTTAGAAATCCAGTAAATACAAAATTATATTGAAAGTCTGAGCAGCATAAAAGTCACCAGTGAGAGGGCCAAATGTCAGAACTGGAAGACAGGGCTTGTGCTGTTGATCACATTTTTGGAAAAAATTTTAAGAACAAAAAGAGATAGGGGTCCTGTGAGATAGCTCAGCAGACTAAGCACGTGCTTTGGCAAGTGCAGGGACCACGGTTTGATCTTGGTCCTGTGTGCCACACCAGTTCTGTCCCCAAGGTGTGCTGAGCCTGCGAGTCTGGGGGTGGTAGTGCACATCTGTAATTCCAGTGCTGGGGTGGCTCAAAACAGGAGGATCACTACAAGTCTGAGCTGCATAGTGAGACCCTGTGCCACGTACACACACAAAAAAGATGAGATCATGGAAGATAGATCCACCAGCTGTTAGATAACACAAAAAAGATTAACTGGAGTTTGTGAAAAATCAGAAACAGCATCAAAGGCTACAAAAAAATCTGCTTATAAAATTCAAAGCAGAAAATTTTCTAAGTATGTGGGGAAAACGTAATATACAAATTAGTGAGACATATAGAAATCCAAGGAGCTATAGTCAGAGCTTTTCATGACATATCACAGTCAAAATTCTAGAAATCCAACACAAGGACACAATCTTTGTTTGTTTGTTTTGAAACAAGTTTTGGGGCCGGCGAGATAGCTCAGTGGTCTAAAGCGTAGGCAACTGCAGGGACTGTGGTTCGATCCCAGGCACCACATGCTGTGCCAGCCCCACCCCCAGGGCAGGCTGAGCCGGCCATAACATAAAAAAAACAAAAACAAAAACAAAAACAAGTTTTGATTATACATCGTAGTCCAGGCTGGCTTCGAACTTGCAACAACTTTTTGCCTCAGGTATGCTCCACTGCACTCAGCCTCTCCATCAAATTTAAAGAATAGTTTGTAGTTGTTGGTGGTGTAGGGTTTTTTTTTTTTTTTTTTTTTGAAAGCAAACTCTTACCTTTGTTCAGTTATCTTGGTGGAAGACTTCAAAATGATATAGCGGAAAGAAATTTCCAACCTGCTAGATGCCAGAAACATGAAATTTGTGTTCTCTAAAGCTGAGGAATGAGTTCTAGGAACAACAGAAGGTTAAGAGTAGGAAGAATTTATTGAGAGAAAGTTTCTGTTTGAAAGGGGTGAGGGGGGCAGAAAGTTGGGTTACCTCTTGAA
>PVKN010005514.1:0-30590 GCA_004027915.1 Capromys pilorides | reverse complement strand
ATATCACAAAATGTCATCAGGTTGTCTTACTACAATGATAAATATGGTGTTGATTTCTACAGTTCTGTGTAAAAATATATAACTTCTATCTATTAATATTCAATAGGGACTTAAATATTAAAATATCCATAGATAATTATAAAATGAGCTAATAGAAACTTAAGGAAAGTGTTCATTAAACAGAAAGGGGGAGATAATATGGGAATACATATGAATACACCTAAGTTGATGGTACAGGAAGCTTTATTTACATTAAGTTCTTTGGATCGGCTGCCAGATGGATCTTCTGCTGCAGACTGTCACTGGACAAGGGAAGTGAGTGTTCCTTACAACAGCCTGTTTTCTTTCTAAATGACATTGATCAGTGGGGTTCCAGGAGTTATCCAGAGATGGGGAAGAGGTTTTGCTTGTATAAGTCCTCCAACTGATGAAATGAAAAGACTCATTTTAAATAGGACATCATTCAGATGGCCTCTTCCTAAAATCCAGAAATCCCCATTACCTACCTGGGGACAAATCAAGAAACTGACATGGGAAGGTGAGAGGATGCTTGAAAGAACACATCGAGAAAAATAGTACCAACTTGTTTCTTGCTGTGATGATTTTCTTCTTGTTTCAGGTAAGTATTAAAGGTAATTTTGGTTATTGGATTTATATTCTAAATAGAAGAGTTCACTGATGGAAAAAGTTTAACAAATAATAACACCGAGGTAAGGGAAGAAAACAGAGACTTTTTCTTCTCCAAGGAAAGGACTTTCAAGGTTGTAGGTGCTAATAGAATGTTTCCACTGCCAGATCTGCCATCCTACCAGAATACCAATGCTGCTTATCTTAATGATTGGGATATACTGGAAAATCTATAGAAAAGAGACAGCCAAGGAGTTAGTTAATACTTCTAATGGAAGCATCAGATTGGAGCTCTATGAAGCTCTAATGGAGCTTTATGGCTCTGTTCAGAGTTGCTTATAAGAAACTCTTCTGGCCCTACCATTACATGTCACAGTTGTTCTTTGGAGATATGTCTAAAATTTGTCTATTAGCTTTAAATTTTCTAGGAATGATATCTATATCCTTAGGATGAGGACCAGAATCTGACTTCCAATACAGGTGCATCATTCGAGGCAGGACTCCCCTTCCATGAGGCTGTTTCAACATTTGCTGGAGGTGTTAAAGAACAGAATGGGGGAAGTGAATGAACTCATGATAGCCACACTCTTGGGAGTAGTGACCATCACCGCCGCGGCTGCTGCAGATGGAGTGGCGTTAAGCCAGAGCATACAAACTATAATAAAAAGTCAGAACTGTGGACTTTTCAAGAATGCATGGACTCTAAAGATACAGAACGTGGGACAATGGCTATCTCAACTGAAGGTGAAAGGTTCCAGCCACCCTCTCACCCTCCAGTCTCATAGCTACAGGGGGAACAGACCCTGCAGGTACCCTGAGCTGTCTTCTCTCTGTGGCCTCAAGGCATGGCTTGGCCAAGGGGGTCCCTGAGCAGGAATAGAGCAAGGTCCACACTTCCTCCTGTTAGCTCATCAGATGCCTCCACACCTGGCTCCCAGGCCTTGACCAGCCCATAACAGAACACCTGAGGAGGAGGGCAACAGGGCTCCCACACACTATGGCTCTCTCTGCTTGAGTCTCCTCCAGAGTTCTCACAGCATCAAGACCCAATTAGGGCGCAACTGGCTCGCTGGTATCACTGGTCTTGAATAGACCCTCCAAAACAATATATCATCTTACAAACACTAACACTGGGGCAGTTTGTGAGAAAGGGACCGTTTTTTAAAAAAAGGAAAAAGAATGAATGACCAGAGGAGCTTAAATTAGCACTTTATCAGTCCAGTGGTCACTAGGCAATTCACAGGGGTTGGATCAGTGGACAGTAGGGACTTCTTTTCCAGGAGGGAAAGAAAAAGGCTGACTTGCAGCAGAAACTCAAAAGAGCCTTGGACTAAGGAAGACATGGGAAAGAAAAGCGACACAAGCAAGGGTCTGTGTGTAAGGTAAGGAAGAGAACGCTGCAGACGCCAAGGAGGCTCCTGAACGGCAGCCTGGCTTTCTCTCACACACAGGAAGTGAGGGCCTCAGCTAACACCTGAAGGGAAGAGCTGGCATGGAACAGGAGACTGGCACCAAAGAGGGACGCAAGAGACGGTCAGCACCCAAGGGAGCTAGAACCTGAGGGACTGTGGCTCCCCCAGCCACCACAGAGATGTGCACAGGACAGGCAAAGCGTACAGCAGCGAGTTACCTGGAATTTCCCCTCTGGAAATCATGCCTGGGTCGAGTTTGTATGTGTCCTGAAGTCTCATCAGGGCCTTGGCAGCCCCTGCCTCGTCCTCATCCGTGGGAAAGAACTGTCGCTGCACAGAGAGGTTGGCAATGAAACCTTCCGGGAGAGAGAGCAGGTGGTCACCTTGAATCCAGGGGCAGAATTCCATCTGGGACCAGAGAGGCAGCTCCCAGAGGACCACTTGCTAGAAGCAAGCCCTTCCCTCAAGGGCAGCGGAAAGGTGCTTGTCTAGATGATCATACCAAGCCCTGGGTATGATTCCTAGCAGCGCAAAAACAATAACAGAAATTTTACCCTTTCCCCAAGAAGTCCCTCTGAAGGCTGCAGATCTCAAAATCTCTTCTTTCCCTCACTTCCTTCCACTGCCCATTTGGAACTGAACTGGAACAGCCTACGCACTGCTGAACAGGTGGGAGTCCAGGAGCAGCAATCAGGGGACAACCTCCCCGTGAGGGTGCCAAATTCCACAGCCTGGAGTCCGTGGAGTCCCTGACCACTCAAGGACCCTGAGAAAGCTATCCTGAGACTCCAAGCCCAGGACCCCAGGGGAGGGCCCTGCCCTCAAACTCAGAGGCCTCGCTTCTGTTCAGGAGCTGAGAAGTAGGAGGGATGCCCCAGGGCATTCCTTCTCTAGCACTCTCCCAAGAGCAGCAGCAGCCACCTTCACCTACTCTTACAACATGAGACTCAAACACCCATTTATTTATTTATTTATTTATTTTATTTTATTTTGCAGAACCAGTGATTGAACTCAGGCCCTTGTGCTTGCCAGGCAAGCGCTTATTCTACTGAGCTATTTCCCCCAAACACTCATTTCTAGCCAAGCCTGGAGATCCAGCAGGTATCAAGAAGCTGCTATCTTGTGTTCCTCCCGGCCAGCAAATCTAGTGTGGAATTCAGGAAGAGAACACAGGCGCCCTAGAAAAAGACACGCTGCACTATCAGTGCCCCGCCCTCATTTCAGGGGCAAGAACTTAAAGATCTGAGATGAAAACAACCTAATCCTCTCTGAGCCTGTCTGATCCCCTTCCAGGTAATTATAAGGTTTTCCAGATGTGGGTGCGGAGGGGCAGACACAGAACAGGGGAGAGTGGAGACCGTGTGCGCAGGCTCTGGCTCGAAGAACGGCCTGTTCTAAGCCACAGCCCCAGCCCAGGAGGCTGACGGGGCGGGCGCGTGGGGGAGGGGGCCTGGGGGGAGCTCCGGAGGCAGCTGGGGTTCCTGGAGGCAGTGCACTCCCTGGGCACAGCGCCAGCCTGACTGAGCTCACCAAGCCCTCCCCGGAGGCCAGGCTGCCCTCAGCCAAGTCCAACCCCGCCTGGCCACGTGGGCAGGTCGTCTCAGCCAGAGAGACAGACAGCTAGGCTGAGGCTCCCCAGCACTCCCAGCTCAGGAACTGACCCCAAGGCTGGCATAGGGCTGGGCTACCTCCAGGGCCACCCCAACAGTTGATAGGGAAGTGTTAAGAGTACAGAGAACACTGCCACAGAAAAAGCTTTTGGAAAAGTCATACTCTATTTTTATCTTTACTACAATTGTTAATGATTTCTGCTTTGAAAGTCTGTAACATACACATTGTTGTATGTTACCCTGTTTCTGTCTTTTTTTTTTTTTTTTTTCTGTTTTTGCTTCTGTTTGTACTGTTCAAAATAAAATAAAATATAAAAAATAAAAAAGTCATACTCTGACCTTTAAATACCATTTCCAGTTATTCTGGAAAAATGACCTGAGACATAAAAGAATCTGTACTGTAACATCCTATAGCTCAGTGGCGTCCCAAATTTTCAAACCAGGGAGATTATGGGGCTACAAAGGAAAGTGATCGATGATGTATAGGGTGCCCAAGAAGAGTCACTTAGAGAGAAAACATTCTCTCAAGCTTTCATAGAGAGTAGACTGGTCAAGCAATGGCCATGACTCATCCAGACGGCTGACACTGACAAAAGATCTACAAACTGCTGTACATGGTTTCAGGATAAATCCTGACCTTGTCCAATACAGAAGTTAAATTTTTCGTTATATAGGTCTTGCTTTATCTAGGTCCTAACCATCTAGCAGAAAAGTCTAACCACGAGGCATAAAAAGTGAAGCCATATTAATATGCTGAGCTGTAAAAGGCTCAAGTCAACACCTTCCAACATTGCCAATACATTCCAACAATATGCAATGTATTAATTATTGTAAGTGTTCTACTAACCTGTTGTGAAACTGTCTCATGGCTATTTCTTTCTCATTAAAAGTAATATAAAAAAAGAAAAATGACCTGAGATATCAAGACATACACACAACATGGCTGATAACACGGAAACCTCGTGTCCGATGATTTGATGATTTGGCTGGTTCTACACTGTAACAGTATGAATATTGTTATCCAGCCACTAAAATTGTGTGGCAGAAGAACATTTTAATAGCAATAGAAAAGCTAGAGCTGGGTGTGGTAGTGCGTGCCTGGGATACCTTGCTCAGGAGGCTGAGGCAGGAGGATTGAAAGTTCAAGAGCAACATGGACTACAAAGCAAGACCCTGTCTCAAACCCCTGCTACTTCCCTGAACCAAAAAGGGAGACGATGAAAGACTCAGGGAAGAGCATATGCTTGTGTTGCAAACCCACCAACAGATCTGTTTTGTTTGTTTAAAAAAAAAAAAGAAGAAGAAGAATACAGATGGGGCTTAGCTTCCCGGCTTGCCTTGGCCCCAGCCCCCAGCCCCTGCACTCCTTTGAATTCATCCGTCTTGAACCAAGTGAGTATTCATGTCCTATGCATGGCTCCTCTTTAAAAATGGATACATGCACGTGCAGGAAGATTATGATTTCAACACTGCTTACCGCCAGGCAAGTTGGAGTAAAAATTAGAATTTTTATATGAGATTGGATCTATGTTTTCTAATGTTTCTATAAAAACATACATAACTGAAGTATAATCATAAAAAAATTTCATTACAAAAAAGTGGTGCATGCCAGATGTAGAGGCGCACGCCTGTAATCCCAGCACTCGGGAGGCTGAGGCAGGAGGATGGCCATGGGTCTGAGATGAGCCTGAGCTACACAGTGAGCTCAAGGGCAGTCTGAACTGCATAGCAATACCCTGTCTCAGAAAGATAGGGAAAAAAATGGTGTGTGTGGTGGTGGAAACACAAAGTTGCAAAAAGGCAGACACTGATTACTGTTCCAAATTTGAAGCAAAGCAAGGGCAATCCAATGCCAGGACTCACAGAAAAGGACCAGAGCCAAGAACACACAGGGGCTCCACTCACGCCACGCATTGTGCCCGTGTGCACCAGATCCAGGCTCCCCCACCACAGCCCAGGCCAGGTGGACACACACACACACACACACACACACACACACACGCAGCCCACCCACCCTGTTGCTCACCAGCAGCCGCGTCCTGCAGGACAAGGTCCTCCAGTGCAGGCCAGTCTGTATTCAGCCGCTTCACCAGTTTATAGGCATTCACGGGGTGGGCCACGTAGCCCTCAGGGTCTGCAGCTGACTTGCTGGTCAGGGCTTCCATTTTGCTGGCCCAACTGTGCAACCAAAGGAAGAGTGACAGTCTACCCACCCAGTTCTGGGCCTTTGGTGATGCCACTGGGGAGATTTTTTAACCATCACAAATAGGTATTAAAGCATGAATGTAGTAATTCCCATGGATCTTTCTAGCTCCTGAATCTTTAGGTAGGAAGGAAAACTAGTCACACCTTCGCGCACGTGCTTAGCAATTCCAGAGCACTGGCAGGAAGACAACTCCAGGCCAGCCTCACACCATCCAGCTTCCTCTGATCCTCGGTCCTGGGGGGTTTGGGGCAGGGGCTGGGGGTTGGCTCAGGCTGGCTGCAGGGTCTCAGCGCACATGGCACCTCTTTTTTTTGTTTTGTTTTACTTATTTTAGGGAAGGATCTATAGGGTGTTCAGGGTCTCACTACTATATCAGGCTCATAGTGATCCTCCTTTTTACAGCTGCCCAAGAGCTGAGATTACAGGTGAGCACTATCATGCCCAGTCTCAATTGCCATCTCAGCAGGCCCTGGGGGCGCACGGCAGGCCCTGGGATCGAAGCCCCAGCCTCTGCACCTGCTTGCAGGTGCTTTAATCCACTGAGCTATTTGGCCAACCCCCCATCTTTTTTTTTTTTTTTTTGGCACCTCTTAATCTTGGAGAGTTTAGCTTCCTCCACAAGGATGTACTCCTTCAGAGACTGCACCAGGTCCTTCTCCGCATAGATCAGGTCAATCATGTGCCCTGCAGGAAAGAAATAAAAGAAGGCCAGTTAGAAACTGCTGAGGGTGTCAGCCCCTTTCTCTGGGGCATAAAACATGAACATGAAAGCAAGACCCTAGGGCCAAGGGTAGCAGCTCTCTGGGAACCATGGGGGATTTGGAGGTAAAGGGGCCCAGGCCCTCATATGGCCCCAGGCCTAATTTCAGGAAGAAAAAAGTAGAGGGGCCAAGAAGATGTGGGATAAGGACACCAGGGACTACTTAAACCAGGAGCCCCAAATCTCAGTCTTTTGCTATCTTCCAGCTGGCACTGTGGCTGGACATGGGTATCCTAAGGGCTCAGAAACCTCAGATGACAAAGGCAGGAGGAGTGAAATCCTTAGCACACAGAGAGCTCGCCCCTCTTCAGACAGGGGTAAGAGGGTCAAAAGGGCCACAGAGTACATGTGTGAGTGTGAGTCCCAGCTGGGAAGGCGTAACTCACATAGCTGGCTCACAGGACAACAAGATCAGGGTCACTGGGAGGGGAAAAGCAGCTTCACAAGTTCCACTTTCCAAGAACTGGTCAGAACCAATGGATGAAGCCACCCTGCCCTGGGTGAGAACAGCCAGTGACAAAGGTCCTCCTGCCACATACCAACAGAAGTGAAGAATTCAGCCTGCACGTAGCTCAGGACACCAACCCAGGCCATCAGCCACACAGACACCTGGAGTTTCATGGTCAGGGAGGGCAGCATCTGTGAGGAATTCGGGACATTCCTTAACACAGTGAAAAAGAACACCTCAGATGAGATACAACACACACACACACACACACACACACACACACACACACACACACATGCCAAACTCCTGGGAAGGGCATTTAGGATTAGCCATGGAAAGAGCTCAGGGTATGAAAGCAACCATGGGCGCTCAATATTGGCCCACGCCCTGGGAAGCCCACGGAGCACCACGATCACCTGTCATTTCACAGGCTGTTCACCTGTTTCTGACCTTGCAACATATGCACCCGGCCAAAGCCAGGAGTCGGGATCTACCTGGCCAAGGTCCTAACAGGACAGGAGAGGCAATGACAGAAAGAGAACTTGATACAATATGCTTGGGGCAGCCAGCCCAAACTGACGTGGACTGCAGACAAATAAACACTGATCCCTCTCAGTCTCCACCTGCCAGGGACAGGGCCACCAGGGGAGTGGCACTCCAGGGCAGACACTGCTCTAGCTATGGGGAGGCTCTTGGCAGTCTTGTCCTCATGGTCAGTCACCATTCATTCACAAATATTTACTGAGAAATGCCAGGCACCAACTGAGCAACTGGGGACAAAATCATCAATCAGTCATGCAAGCCCAAAACCTCAGGCTGGGCTGCCCACATGCAGAAGAGGCCAGCTGCTGCCATCTCAGCAGCCTAGAAATAGACACAGCTCTGAGGGGGACAGGTACAACCTGAAGCAACCCTCCCTGGCTCTGGGCCTGAGGACACAACAGAAGCTTCAGACATCGCCTCCCAGCTCAGCCCTCAGCCTGGAACGTGCTGGAAGCCCAGTGCTCATCTAAGTCCCTGCTCTGTCAGTCCTTCCTCCTCTTGCTCCACTTCAGCCAAGTCTCATGGGAATGTTCAAATGGAAATTTACTAAGGAAATAAAAGGAATACAAATGCTTCTCCAAAAATTCTCCAGCAGAACTCTAAGTCTGAGCTAATAATGTTCATCATTTTTGCTTGCCATGGTCAATTAATTGAGACACAGTCACTCTGACCATTCCTCATCTGATCCTTTCAGAGGAAAGCCCAATGTGCAGTGGTTCCACAGTAGGCTCAGAGAGGACTCCCCAGACCCCTGTTCCCAAACAGGTTGCTCTGCCAGAAGAGGACAACATAACCTAACAGCCCCGTGTGTTCAGGCCCCTGCAGCCTGAAGAACTGACAGTGTGCCTGTCACACTCTAGCCTTTGAGGTCCAAAGACACACAGGTCAATTATCCTCCAAGGGAGAACCTGCTGCAGGTCACAGCCTATTGGGCTAAGAATCCAGTAGGGCCTAAGGGCGGCAAGATAAAGCAAGTCACTGAGGGACAGCAGCAAGCCAGGGAGCGCCTTGAGCACCCAGGGCCTTGGGTCCAGTCCACCCTGCTTCTGAGTCTCACCATGCTGTTCCCTCTGGGCCAGGATTCTGGAAGGCTCTCTTCTGGCTTCCCTGAGGCCTCAGCTAGGCTAGGAGGGCACAAGGAAACTCAGAGCCAGGAGGATTGTGAACAGTGGGGGCCAGCCAGCTGCCCCTCAGCGTGGGGACACAGGACAGCAAGATCTAGGCAGGAGACCAGAATAGATACAGTTGGGAGTGGAGGCCCCGGCACTTCTCCCTGGATGAGTTGCCACCACAGCTGCATAACTCTTCAGAGATCAGGCAGCAAATTCACATGAAAGGGAAGCTGTTCCATTCCTTTCACATCACCCTGATGGTACCAGTCGTGATTTGCACTTACAGCATTTGGGAAAGAGCAGCCAGGTTTCTCTGTGGCATGCACACCAGCTGTCGTCTCTTTAGAATGTGCTGTCTGGCTCACATTGAGCCCATCTACGAATCTAGGCCTGAAGGCACAGACTCAGAGAACCACAGACGGGTTTTGGGAAATGACCTGCCCAGAGCCTGTGAAGTCCTGCTGTGGCAGGAGAGGGCCATGAGGACGCTGCCAGCCCAGGCAGCTGCATGCTGCTAAGCAGCTCCCAACTGCCACACCAATGCCACCAACCCAAGCATCCTCCTGGCCCTGGGCCCCAAACTCATCTTTGTACAAAATTCATCTCTGTCACCTAAACTAGGATCACAATGGTGAAGGCATCCAAGAGGAACTGCACCACCCTCCAAAATGGAAAAGGACAACCCCTACCCCATCTTCTACCCACACCCAAAGCTTGTTTAGGATAAAATAGCTTGGAGTTTCCTTCCCAGTGCCCCACAAAGTATCCAGTGCTGCTAGGAGCACCCCTGGGAACTCTCAGAAATCCATGTGGAGGCAGGGGTGAGTAATAGCTCAGCCACAGAGAACTTGCTTAGCATGTTCCAGGCCCTGGGTTCTATTCCCAGCTGACGAATTTTAAAAAGGTGAGGAAGAGAATTAGCCAGATAGCTCAGCAGACTAAAGCGCCTGCTTAGGCCGAGTGCAGTGACCGGGATTCCATCCCTGGCATGCCCTGCCGGCCCCGCCCCAGAACATGCTGAGAAGCTGATTGAGATTGGGCATGGTGGTGCACGCCTGTAATCCCAGCACTTGGGAGGCTGAAAACAGGAGGATCACCATGAGTCCAATCTACGTAGTGAGACCCTGTAGACCCTGTACTAAATACATTTTTTTAAAAAAGTGAGGAAAAAAGATACAGAGGGAAAGGGAAGAAGGAAGAAGGAAGATGGCAAATAAATCTAGGCAGAACAGGTCTGGAGATGTTCTTGCAGACCAAGGGCACTAAGTGGAGCAGAAAACTGATCCAGACCCTGAGCTGAGCTGCACCCTGAGGCTCACACTGGACAAACAACTTCATAACAGGTGTGTTCAAACTAGGAGCCACAGCAGGTATGCTATCTCTTCTGTACAGCTGCTTCTTAAGGAGGACGAAAATACAAATACTATACATAATCCACATGCAGAGAGCAAAGCATACCATGAGAAAACAAGATCTCCCCAACAGTGTACCGTATAACCAAACTTTGACAAGAAAACCCTAAGATGCACGTAGATGTGCAAGAGCACCATTTTCTAATTGTGTCTGGGCAAACTAATCTTATTTTTCTTTTATGTTGTTTGTTTTCATACTTTTCCACAAGGAATTATTAAAACATTTTACAATATTTAAAATATAAAGGGAACAAAGCAGGCTTTCTCAGATGAACTCCAAACGGGCCTTGGCAGCTCCAGACTTAGATCCCCACTGGGAAGGCCTGAGAATCCTGCCAACACCCTAGACGGTAGTTCACCCACTAGGTAACTGGCACAGTTTCTAAGCACAGGGCAAGTCCAAGACACACAAGCAGAGGTCCTACCCAGCCCGCTCTTTGGAAAGGACATTTACAGTCTGGCCAAATGACCATGAAAAGATGTTTCCAGCCGCAAGCCAGCAGCGCTCCGAGCTTCTCCCCTTACCTCATCGGGACTCTCTGCCAACCTCCCAGCTGCAACCCAAGTGCAACAGCCCAAGAGTTTTAACAATGCATTTAACAGCCTAGAGACAGAACATGGTTTTCCTGAGAACAAACAGGTCTTGCTCAGCACTGGATGGTCAAAACCCTGCCTGTGAAGAGGCGACCTCTCTGAACAAGCCCCCAGCCCTGCCATCGACCATGTACCATGGCCCCAACTTCTATCGCTGTGGCTGACTCTAGAACTACAGAGCTGAAAAGACCCACATTCCAACCTAGAAGGAGTTCCACAGAAGCTCCATGAAGCCCCACTACCAAAGCACCTGGACGCCCATTTAGACCTGAAGGTTCTGTCACTGGGAAGGAGAGGAGGCACCAAGTTTTCCTCCCTAATGTCACACTCAGCCACCGCCCTGATCTGTGCCACCTTTAATTCCCCTTATAGCTGTGCCACTCTGACCTCTCCACATCTCATCTGGTTTTGCTCTCCACTCTGTTCCAGGAAGTAGTGAGCGCAGCTTCCTGGAGGCCTCTGGCTCTCACCACCAGAAGAATAACATCCAATCTCCTTAGCCCGACAGCCCTTGTAACTGTGTGCCCTCACCCCGATGCCCCTGCCAGCCCCATTTCATGACCTCAAGTATCATGTCTTCAACAACTACTTCATAGGAAAAGTATTCTCCTTCACCAAGAACCCAGGGCTCTCCCCTTTCCCCGAAGGCTTTCTTGGATTCCATCCCTTGCTCCACAAGTAGCCATCTCAGAATGACTGGTGAAGCATCTTCCTGGGCTTTGATTTTCCACCCCATCCAGCAAAGGAAGAGGGGGCTCAATGGGCCCTGGCAAGGAGAGATGAGGCTGCATATGTCAGTTCTGAGGAATGGATTCTGATGCCTTCTCTGCCCAGTACATGCACACACTGATTTCCTGCTCCCCTTAGGTACCATTCAGACCACTAAGCTCCTGCTTTAGTAACTGGATGATGAAGTACCACAGAAAGCTGTTAAAGTCCAAATGAGTGCCAAGCTGCACTCAGGCAAGGCCTTGGCAGAGATCTGCCACTATGGGGAAACCTAGCTTATAAGAAGGGTCTACCCTGAGGGCAAGACCCATACACCACTGTGCCACATGCAGCTGACACACTGCCTAATACTCTCTGGGCCTCACCCCATTCTAGGCCACAGCCTACCTCCTCTACCTCAGCCCCATGGGAGAGACTGCGTGGACCTACCCTGGAGTCTCTGGATCCTCCTGGGTGGTGATGCCAGGAGACACAGAAGGGACCTGGTGAAGAGTGAGGGAAAGTGAACCCCCCATGAGCCACCTCTGACCAATGAAGCAGACAAGATGAAGCCAGCAGGTAAATTCCTCCCAGGAACCTTTTACAAGAAGCTCTTTCCGCACAGAGTTCCTACAGCGCCTGCATGCAGAGTAACGACGTCATACTTATGCAGCATGCCAGCTTGCTAAGGCACCCCTTGTATCTGATTCCCATCCTTGCATTGCTCTTCTTTCCCCTCACCGTGGCTACACCACACTACACTTTCCCATAAGGTACTGAACGCTGAAGTTCTCTGTCAGACTCTGTTTTTTGGGAGCCTGGTCTAAACAAACTATAATTTTTGTTTCCAAAAAATAATACCTTTTAAAATATAATAACTAGGGGCCTGGGGAGATAGCTCAGTGGAGTAAGTGCTTGCCTGGCAAGTTTGAGACCAGCCTGGGCTACAAATGTGAGCTCAAGGCCAGCCTGAACTGCATAGTGAGACTCTGTCTCAAAAAGACTAAATAAATAAATAAAATAAAATAGAATAACTATAATACTATACCGTAATACAGTTGCTAGCATTAGGGCTGGCCAGATAGCTCAGTGGATTAAAGCACCTGATTTGACAGATGCAGGTACCAGGGTTCGATCCCCAGTATGCTGTGCCAGACCCGCCCCCAGGGCACGCTAAGACAGCAACTGAGATTGCGCATGATAGTGGTACGCACCTGTAACACCAGTGCCTAGAATGCTGAAAACAAGAGGATCACTACAAGTCCAATATGTGTAGTGAGATCCTGTAGAGCCTGTCCTAAATACATAAAAAATAAAAAATGAAGTTGCTAGCAATGCTACTCTAGCATTTTGGCACCACTATGAAGTAAGGGTTATTCAAACACCAACACTACATCCCTGTAACAGTCAACTTAATAATCAAAAGAGCTTCAATGCGATGAAGGGACCAACAGGTGAGCAGTGTGTACAGTATGGACGCACAGGATGAAAGGATGATGCAGGTTCTGGGCAGAACTGCACAAGATTCCATCACGCATCTGAGAAGGGTCCACAATTTAAACCCTATGAATTGTTTATTTTTGTCCTCCATTTAATATATTCAGTCTGTGGTTAACCATGGGTAAATGGAATTGCAGAAAGAATGGTTGGGGAGGGTGTCCTACTGTTTACAACAAATATATGAGATAGAGAACTGGAGATGAGAGAGGATTTCCTCCATAGCTAACATTTGACAGCAAACCAAGAACAAGCCCCATATACACATTCTACAAGATACAGCGGCCACTCAACGTTATACAAGAATACTACCTGCTGCCTTATAGCACAAGAGCTTCCAAACAGGGGAGCCACACTTTGCCTTGCCAAGCCATACCTACCCATGTTCAGGACATTCTCACAGGTCACCAAGCAGGTTCATCTCTGGCTGAATCTCACCAGAAGGAGAAGAGCAATATGGACTCTAATAATAGCAATATGGACCCAGAAAACAGTAACCTTGTTCCCTGAGTTCAGGATACACCCACTCCTACCATAGACATCACAGCATCCATAGATAACCAACCAGCCCCCCTCAGACCAGGGCTCAGGGACAAGCGAGGTACATACACCTGCCCTGTGGCCAGAGAAACCCAGAGTTAAATCCCACCTCCACCTACTACTTCCTGGCTTTGTGACCTTGGACAAGTTATAGGCTTCCCTGAGCCTCAGTTTCCCTATCTATATAAGCAGCAGGACCTATACTTCATAGGCTAGGACTTGTGAGGACTGGGTGAGATGACAGATATTGGCAAGGAGCCCAAGACCTGGTGCAATGTACGCCAGACAACAGCACTGAACACTACTGGACTTGAAACAGCCAGGGGTCCAGCACAAGTCAGCTGGTCTCTGAGAGAACAAAAGGTCCAGGCCAGGGGACAACACAGATACAAGACACACGAACAAGGCAGAAACTGGCCAATCTCCAGGTACCAGGTGTGCCAGAAAAGATGAGTGAGGTGCCACACGGCCCACCGAGCACCCAGGGTATCATTGGCACCACAGCTCACCAAGGAAAGCTCTCTGGCAAGAAACTGGACCAACACTTGGATCTCTGTACCCTGACCTGCCTGTTCCATGTTCCTACAAGTATCACACCGTTACTACACCACGGTCATCAAGGGTAAGTGCTCTTAGCAAGCACTTCTTCAGGGGTTTGGAGCAGAGGCTGATCTATGACCAGGCCCAGACAGAGCCTACCAAAACTGGGAAACACAGTACCCAAGTAATCCTCTGCCCTGCAGGGACACCAATTCAGCAGAAAGGCTCTCCTAGGTCTCCGAGAAATCTACTTCAGCCTGTTTACCCCTCTCTATTCTTTTTTTTTTCGTGGTAAGATTTTTTTTTTAAACTTTATTTATTTATTTATTTGTTCGCTTGTTGTGTTTTGTTTGTTTCTTTATTTATTTATTTTGTGGCTGGCTCAGCCTGCCCTGGTGGTGGCGCTGGCGCAGCATGTGGTGCTGGGGATCGAACCGCAGTCCCTGCAGTTGCCTGAGCCTTCCTAAGCAGGCGCTTTAGACCACTGAACCATCTCGCCAGCCCTCCCCTCTCTATTCTTTGATAATAAAAAGACCATCCTTCCCGTATTGCATGTCCCCAGCCCCAAACCCACAGACCATAGGCCTCACCAGCCCCGTCTGCTCTAGGACAGGCTGACGTCTCACTCTCGGGTACCTCAAAGGTCCAAATTGAAAAACTGGAGCAACTTTTTCCAAGTTCAGCTTTCACTCCAGAACTCTGTTGGGCTTACACGTGCCTGCACTCAGCATTTCCTGCCAACCTCCATCTGTACAAAATTAAACTCTTGACAGCTCCCAGGGACCAGGGCCACACCTCCCAGCCCTCCGCACACTATCAGCCAGCGTGGCCACAAGTCGTCCAAGGTCCTGTGTCCAGCTTCAAACCCTCCCAAAGATGGGGGGGTGGAGTCAAACGGGAAGCTTTCTCAGGAAATGCAAGGCCTCTAGATGCCCTTACCCCACTCATTCTTCAGAGCAGCACAGTCTGTTCCTTTGATAAGTCCTCACATGCCCGCTCCTCCCCTGGCACACAGCCAGCTGCCACTATGAAACAGCAATGTCAGAGAGATCAGGAGCTACCCACGGGCAAGAAGAGTCCCCTGGCCACCTCTCTCCTCTCCTCCCTCATCCCAGCCCCAGGCTTGTCCAGGAAACAAGCATGAAGGAGGTACCCAAGGAATGAGCGGACATCAGCAGTGCTAGTCCAAGCCAATGACCAAGTAAGCCCTCTCTGGGACGCCCCACTACACAGCCTGAGACAAGACGGGAGAGTTTATTACAAACTACAGGCAATGCTTCGGTTTGGTTGTCACCCCGTCTGCCTGGTGAACAGTCCTCTCAAAGGACTAAGGAGGTCCCTATGAACTGTCTTTGGGTTAAGGCCCCTGGCCAACTCACTCTATCTCTGCTAAGTGGCCTTACTGGCTGGGCCACATAACGGACATACTTGGTCATAAGAAAAGAAGGCTCCACAAGAATTCATAGACCAACATCCTACGGGTGAAGAGAAGCAAACACAGAGCCTGGCTCCACAGCACAGCACAGCACAGCACCACGGGGAGAGACTGCACACTGGACACTTCAAGGGCAGTTTAACCAGAGCCAAGGAAATCCCAGTTCATTTCACAGAGAATTAAATCACAGAAGCTGCTGTCTCAAGTGTGATATAGACCAACAACCAGCGGCAGTTTGCAAAAACATCCTCTGAATTCTTAGGTAGACAATGACTCTCCATAAAGCGTAGGGCATTTGAGAAAGCCCTGAAGGTACCAAGTGATATCCCATTCCTAGATCGTAGGGCTCAGATTTGCTACCAGAGGGCTAGGACTGCCAGGCCCCGGAGATCTGCAGCAAGAAGCACCAGCCTCAAGGCTCACTGCAATACAAGCCAAACTGTCTCGGGAGGAAGGCCAGGGCTGTCCTACAGCACCTTAACTGTGTTACACTGTAACTGAGGCCAGGGGCCCACCTGTGCTGCAGCGCCAGGGAAGGCAGGAAGTTCCCTGATCACACCTGTTTCGAAAGGGTCCACAAGGCACGGCCCACAGACAGAACCCCGCAGCCCGTGCTGTTCTCACTCGAGTGCCTGCCCCATCACCTTGCATCCACTACAGAACCACACATGCTGCTGCCCCAACTCTTTTCCCACGGCCGCTCCGTGTCGCCACCCAGTCTGACCACTCCAGCATAGGACTCACCACACTGATCTGGGCCTGGACTTATTGGCCCTCCAAGCCGCGTGCCCGCTGGGCTCACAACTCCTCGCAATTTCTGGCACACAAAAAGTGTTCTTTTGTCGAATCAGTTCATTAATCACCACGGGTTTCCACAGCTGCTGAGGAAAAACAAGCAGGTTCGAGCTCACCAAAGATTCTGGAGAAAAAGATTTTTTTATCCAAAAGCCTATCTAACAGGCACCGAGCTGGAGACGGCTGGGCGTGGGCTTCAGGGGCGTGAGGTCTCTAACCCTAAGCAGCCCGGGGCCAGGCCGACGCCCGGACCCGTTTCCGACCGCGGGCACCACAGAATCACCCCGGTTCCCGGGAGCCCGAAACGGCTGGACGGCCCCGCTCTGGCCGCCGAGGGAACCGGCAGGAAGAGCGCCGCTGACCTCCCGCCCTGAGCTCGAGGAGGGACGCGGGCGGGACAGGAACCCGGCTGGGCGCAGCACAGGACAGCAGCGAAGGGCAACTGGCCCGGACCGCGCTGCGGGCAGACCCCGGCCCTGGCCGCCCCTCGCCCGCGCCCAGCCGCTGGGCCCGGCACCGGCAGCGGCACCGAGCGGGCGGGGTGCTCACCTGGACCTGCGCCGCTCGCGGCGTTTCCAGAACCTCCGCGGCGTCCCCGGCCGGCCGGGCACCTCCTCCCCGGCGGCTCCGCCTCCTGCCGCGGCCCGCACCGCCCCTTGAGTCTCTGCCACGTCTCCACCTCCCGCCCCGGCCGCCCGGCTCAGCGCGCAGGCAGCGCCGCCGCGGGGAAGGCCCGGCCCGGAGCCCGGGGCCGGAGCGGCCGCGCCCTTCATGCCACTCGCAGCCCGCGGCACGTCCGCCGCGTCCGCCCCTCGGCGCCCCTCCCGTGGGACTCGCGGGCCGGCGTGGGAAGCAGCCCTGGGCCCTGGCAGGCCGGCCGGGCTCCTGCACCGCCCGTCGGGGACGCTGCGGGGCTCGGGACGTTTCTCCTTTTCCCACCCCGTCTCCGCCAGCAGGCGCTGGAGGATGCTGTTGCAGGGCCGGGCAGGGAGGACTGTCAGAGAAGGAGACAGACCCCTGGAGAAGGCCTCGAGGAAGACAGGGGACCAGGGCTCCTGCCTGGAGGCGGAGTGTGGGGTGGGGGCAGCTACAGATCCAGCTCCCCCGGCTCAGGCGCTCCTGCTCGGTGTGCGCAGGAGAACAGGAAGCCCCCAAAACGGGACGAGGAGAGGGTAGCACGCAGTGCGGCCAACTGGTTTCGAGCTCTCGTGAGCTTGCAGGCCACTAGGACAGAGCTGGCCTGCGCAGGAGGAAGCCCTGGCGGCCAAGCGGTTCCCACGCCTGCTCCATGAACCTGTGTCTCATGAATGGGGTGAAGCGCAGCCTGAGAATCTCATCAGGAGCACAGCCCAGAACTGGACATGCCCAGCCTCCACCCAGCCCAGTGTGCACGATCCTTGTGGCCAAGCAGGCACACTGGCCAGTCGGACAGCCCAGACGTGGGAAGATAGACGCGGGAATGTGGCACACAGGGAATACAGACCTGTTCCATCTGTGTCAGTCACGGTCACAACTCAGCCAAAAGCAAACAGAAACTTTTGTACATCTGCTACCCCAGGTTATGCAGCAGAAACAGCCCTGCCTAGAACGTCCCTTGTTCTGTCCTTTTTCAGGATCTTGCCCCGTAGATCATCCCTCCCCTCTCCTGAATGTCCCATTTCTTCCTCTCAACTGGATTATAGTTCTGAACAATTGTTATGGAAATAAAACCCTCATCCAACCTCACCAATTCCTGGGTGTCTCTGACCTCCGGTCCAAGAGTAGGAAAGCTTCTCCCTTCCTGTTCTCAGCCCTTGTAATTGGCCTTCAAGCTCCTTAACAAAACAAAACCAGATCTCAGTAAATTTTCAGTCTCTCAATGTCTAAAGTCCAATAACCATTCTTCAGTTTGCTTCTGCCAAGATCTCAAGCAGCATTTGACACCACAGCAGTGGCTTTCCTTCCTTGGGACTCCAGCCTCGAGATCACCTCCATCCCCTTTAGTTTTCTCTCACTGAGTTGCTAAATCGCTCAGGCTGAGTTTGAACTTGTCCTCCCCACTATCCTCCCAAAGTGCTGGAGTTGCAGGTATGCACCGCCACACTCCCCTCCTTCCTCTGATGGAGCCTTGCCACCCCTGCCCAGACTTCTTCCTGGCATCCCTCTATGCCACCTTGCTCACTATAGTCAGCATGGTTGGGGATTCCTCAAAGCTCAGACCTAGGGTCTCTGCTTTCCTCTTGTTTTTCTGTAATTTTTTCTTATACACAGTTGAGTCACAAATTACTCTTTGTCTTTGTCCTTCCTCCTGAGCTGCAGACTCACAAAACTTAAGGCCCTGTCTAGTCTCCAGTTGAACGTCCACACACACCTCAGTAGCAAACGAGTACCTGTTCTCCCCTTCCCCCACTCTGGGCATGCCGAACTCCCTGCTGCTGAGGAGATACTTCCCATCCCTTAACCAGAGAGAGTGGAAGGCAGCTCCTCCCTCTCCCTGGTTTCCAACCCTACCCATCCATTTCCTGAGTCTGTTCAGTTCTGCCACTCAAATCTCTCTACTCCATCATTTTTTTTCCTTCCTCTTTTTCACTTGAGTGACTGCAGCACTTTCCCAGCCTACTGCCTTTCCGGGTCATCTCCACCCCCCCCCCACAACCTCCTCAATGACTCAGTTTCAGTAATCCTCCCAAATGCAGATAAGCACTCCTCCCTCGCAGCTGAAGCAAGTGTGCGGCTCCAAGGAAATGGTCTGTGAGTCCTCGCGGGGCTTGGCCCTTGCTCATGTCTCTAGAGCACGTTGCCATTGTTCCAGGCCCTCTCACTGACCATCCCCTCCACACCATGTTAGGGCCTTTTTTGGGGAGGAGAGGTACCAGGGATTGAACATGGGACCTTGCACATACCAGTCAGGTGCTTGTACCACTAAGCTGCCTCCTCCCCACCCTGATAGTTGAGTAAGTAAATACCATTTTCCCTTGCCAGCCTTGAAGCTCTAGGAGTACACAAACTATATGTGTCTTTGTCCATCACCATGCTCTGGGCATCCACTACAGAAGTTGACTCAGAATATTTGCTGACCACGTGAAGGGATGGATGCCTTCTGTAGACCTTGTTCTGTGCAGTAGGTTTTGGTAGCCGAAGGTACAGGTAAGGTCTCCATAGGGTCTCAGAGTCCTAGAAACTCAAGACCCCATTTTCAGGCAAATAACTTCCAAGAACTCTGAGGCCTCTAAGGGGCAGGGCGCAAGGACATGACAGGGGAAGGTTGTCCCACCCATGTCAGCCAGGAAGCAGAGAGAGAAAGGAGGAACTGGGGAGGGAGATACAGCCCAGTGACCCGCCTCCTATCCGCTGGCCTCCTGAACAGCACATTCAGCCTCTTAACTCAACAGAAGAATCCACTTATGAGTGCAGCACGCCCATGATGCAGTCACCTTCCAAACATGCAATGGGGGAAAGGGGGGACATTTCAGACCTAAACTGTGACATTCTGCCATTGCTACCCTGCCCCAAGACTCATGTCCATCTCATTATGCAAAATGCATTGAGTTCATCTCTGAGTCACCAAAGTCTTCATAGTTTAGGCATTGCCGAAAGGTCCAAGTCCAATGTCCTCTCCAAGACTCAAGGCAAACTCTTACTTTTGAGCCCTTGTAAAAAATAAAAAAAGGGCCAGCCAAATAACTCAGTGGATTAAAGCACCTGCAAGCAGGCACAGGGGCTAGGAGTTCATTCCCAGGGCATATTGTGTTGGCCCTGCCCCCGAGGCACGCTGAGATGATAATTGAGACTGGTTGTGGTGGTGTGCACCTGTAATCTCAGCTCTTAGGAGGCTGTAAACAGGCAGATCATGATGAGCCCAGTCTAGTAGTGAGATCCTGAACACCCTGTAGACCTTTCCCTAAAAAAATGCAAAAAAAAAAAAAAAAGTAAAATACAACATTGAATGGCACAGGCTAAACATTTTCTTTTCTAAAAGAAAAAAAAAAATAGAGATATAGAAAGAAATCAGAAAAAAGCAAGATCAAAATCCAATAGGGCAAATCCTGGAAGCCCAACATTGTGGACGACTCTCAGGCAACTCTCCTTGAAGGAGGAGCAATTGCCTCCATTTTGACTGAGCCTGACCCTGTTTCATGCACTGATATGTGCAGAGTTGGCTGAGACTTTTGTTTATCCCGTCAATCGGCTTTAGGCAACACATGTCAGTCAGCGCTAATATGTAGGCTTCACAGTAAAGAGGACAAGGCAGTGTTTCGCCAGGGCTCTCATAACCCCCATCTGTGAGCTGAGGCAGGGCAGGGTGGAGAGCCTGCTCCACACTGTGAGCTGGAATCGAGCCTCAAGATAAGAGGCTGTGACTTCCAAGGGCATAAAAGAGTACACATCAGAGCCCGTTGACACATCAACCCCAAAACGTTACTCCTCTCTCGTTGCTGGGACAAATAACCGACACCCAAAATGAAGGAAGGAAAGGTTTATTCAGCTCCCTGGAGGCTACAAATAGGCAGATCATGATGAGTCCGGTCTAGTAGTGAGACCCTGAACACCCTGTAGACCTTTCCCTAAAAAAAATGCAAAAAAAAAAGTAAAATACAACATTGAATGGCACAAGGTAAACATTTCCTGGAGGTTACTGGAGGTTTCAACCCATATTCGACTGGCTCCAAGACTGAATGGAACAGGGCAGAGAGCATCCAGTTCATAGTGGTGGGAAAGCAACAAAATGACAACAAAGGCAACCAACCAACCAGGGAAACAGAGAGCAACAGAGAGAGAGTCTGTTTCTCTGTCTCATAATACATTCAGGCTATCACTCCAAGCTAGGGAAGGTACACACACCCATAACCCCAGCAGTACTAAAATCCATAATCCCCGCAGTACTAAAACACATAATACCAGTGGCTCATGAGTTAGTCTCAAACTCTAGAAGTCCCCTCCCCATGACTGCATGAGGCTTTGGGGGAACATCTAGACACAAACCATAACACTATCTCAGTTGTGTTGTGCTGATTGCCCTCTCTGCATATCCTTCTGTCTGCATGTTGTGGAGGTGATTCCAGGCCTCCTACGGAGCCCAGCTCAGGCCACTCACCTACTTTCCATCATTCTCACAGTCACTCACCCTCAAGCCACTCCTCTCTTTGCAAATGAATAAAACTCAGGTTTGGCCCTGGATCAAGGCCTTTGTTCCAGCTAGCCATTGTTGCAACTGGTCTTAGGACCCCTTGGCTCCCCATAACTACACGATACCTTAGTGTCTTTATTGGGTTGTACTGGAAGTGACAGACTGGATTTAATTTGACAGGATTCCAATAACCTTTCCATAGAATTACAAATATGAACTTCCTAGACTGCCCCAAGGATCAGGAAAGACTCTCTATATAACCCCTGGGCAAAGTTTTAGTGAGACATGAGTGCCAAAGGGCTTAGGCGGTATTACCCCTGTGGCTTTGCCAGTTGCAGCCTACATGGCCTCCATCTTGGGTAGACCGTGCTGGCTGCCTGTGGCTTTCCTCAGCACATGATCCACATTTCCAGTGTTCCCATTTTTATGGGGTCTCCACTGTACTTTCCCCTTTACTCTCACAGCCTTATGTACTACTATCTCAGACACATATCCGCTGGCCTCCAAGGCCTTCTTGTATCTGGGTGGAAGCCTGTTGGAGCCTAGAACTCTTGCATCCTCCATGTCTGTAAAACTAGCACCACATGGATGATGCCAAAGTCTGCCATCACCTCAAGTAGTAACTTGCCCTTGCTATACTATCTCTGTGGTGGCTTCTGAATACCTGGATGGCTAAATTCCAGGAAACACTTTCCTAGGCAGCCCTGAATGAGCTGGACTCCCTGGGGCTTTCTTTTCAAAGCAAAGATACACACTTCCACTCATTTGAGAGTGTGCTTGTTGGGTCTTACTGACCTGTACTGGTTGATGCATTGCTTCAACTTGAGAAGTTTAGAAGTTTAAGTGACTCAGCAGAGAGCCAGGATTCTTAGTTGGTAAACATCCTCATCCTGTGCAAGACGAGGGCATGGGCATTGTGTGAATTGTACCCCTCCTGCCCCAGGGGAGCTTGTTTATAATATAAGGTGGGGAGTGGGGCTGGCTAGAAGGCATGGCTGCTGCCCTTCCCTTTGCTCTTCACTGTTTCCTGCTGCCATGAACTGCTGCTCTCTTCCCTGTGCCACTCTGCCTGGGAGCCAGCCGAGTATAGACTGAAATCTCCACACACTTTGAGCTAAACAAATCTGTCCTTCCTTAATATTGAGTGTCAGGTATTTTGTCCCAGAAATGAGTAAAAAGTAACTAAGACACCTTCAAACCTTCTTTCTCACTATCTTGATGTGAAGCACTTGGTTGCTTTTCAATGCTGACATTTTCAGACACCACACTCCCTATGGCCCCAACCTTGGAGTTGCTTCCTTTCTGATGAAACTGTAAACTTTTTACATCTGCTTTTGGCTTCTGATTTTCACTGTAGATCTAAATAAGGGCAACCTACAGCCTCAATGTTAAGCTTCTTTAAAATTTCATCCACCAGAATAATCAGTCCAGAGCCCTAAGTCTTAGCCTCCAACAAAATTTCAAGACATGGGCAAAATGAAGACAAAGTTTCTGCCAGGGTATACACCTTGTGGCCTGGAGTCCAAATGCCAATGGAGTTGTCACTTCCAACAGAAATCACCTGAACCTGGCCTTTACTGTCTGCATTCCTATTTTAGCTTGTGAGTTTTCTAAGCTCTGACCAAAATCTCCCACCAATCTCTATACCTTTGTAAGGCTTCTCTAGCTAGCATCTCCAAACCTTTCTAAACGCTTCCTGCAAGCTAGTTCCAAAAAGTTTTAAACCACATGGTAAAGTACTGTCACAGCACCAATGCCACTTCTCTGATAACAAGATCTATCTTAGTCACTTTCTCCTTGCTAAACAAAATATCCAACACTTACAAATTAAAGGAGGAAAGGTTTATTTTGGTTCACAGTTTCAGGGGATTTAGTCCATGGTTGGCAGGCTTGAAGGGAAAACAGCATGGTAAAGGTCTGGGTGGGGTACAGCTGCTCATCTGACAGCAGCCAGAAAACAGGGCAAAGAGAGGAGCCCAGGAGGGAGACAGCACCCTTCCAGGCCACTCTCCCATGATTCACCTCCACCAGGCCCTACCTCCTAACAGTACTGTCTCAGTTAATTTCACTCATTGCTAAGACAAAATACCCAGTGCCCAAAATTAAGGAAGGAAAGGCTTATTTAGCTCACAGTTAGTGGAGGTTACAGTCAATACTTGGCTGGCTCCAAGGCAAATCGTCACAAGGCAGAGGGAAGCATATTGTGGTACAGGAAAATAGCAAAAAGCAAAGGGAGGGGCAGCAGCTTCAGCTTCTGGCCAGCCTCTCTCCACTCTTTACATTGTAATGCAGATCTTTTGCCCCAGGGCAGGGTTAGTGCTCACACCCATAATCCCAGCCTTGGGTCATGAATGAATCACACACTCTAGAAGCCACCCATAACTGCAAGAGGCTTTGGAGGGACAGCTAGACACAAACCATAACAAGTACATTCATCAGTGAATGAATTCACTGGTGACTATGGTGCCCCAATGATTCAGTCACCTTCCAAACACATGAAAATATGGGGGAGGATGTATGTTTTAGATCTCAACCATAACACTTGCCCTTTTTAGCTTCTGGTGGCTTCAACTGTTTCTTGGCTTGCTGCCTCCTCACATAAATTCTCAAAATAAATGTTCTGGATTTATCGTCTTTCCCCAAAATACCAACTTACCTCACCCCTGCATTGTTGGGGTAGTCCCTTATAGGAACACCCTTGCCATCACACCACTCTTAGGGTAATTCCAACTAAGACAAAACATTGACCTATACTCCACACTCCCCAAAGTGCTTCTGCTCCCAGCATTTTCTGTTATCTGTGAAAGTATCTCCGTCACTTCCCTGTTCCTCCCTACTGCATTCTCCCACTGGAGATCATCCCTGGTAGATGTCTCTTAATCTAGTCCCTTTTCTCCATGCTGCCACCATGGTCCAAACTCAGGACACACCACCTTTCACCTGGAGAATCCATCCTGGGCCACCACTCCCACTCAGCCCCCTTGATCTTCTTCCATTCCATTGGCAGAGTGTAATGTTAACGACATGGTTCTGATTATGTCATTTCCATATGTAGAACCCCTCAAAAGTGGTCCACTGACCCAAGGAGAGATAGATATAAGTCTCACCAGACTACCAACTCCTTTTATTGAGCCCTGATGCCTTTTCATATCATGTGCAACTTCAAATTTGCTGTACCTTTCCATTTCCTAGCCTTTGAGTGCATCACTGCTTCTGCCTGGGGACACTCCCCTCCACAACCATTTTCCTCCTTTGGCCCAAGCCTGAACCAAGTCCCACCATAAGCTCCACAGCTCCTTGTGAGTGAGTTCCATACATGCTACGTGACACCACTTGATGTTTACTTCCTTCACCATTATCCCTCTATCCTGTTCACCATGTCTCTAGACCTAGCATAGGTCTGACACTAAGGCCCTGCACAGGAAGCAGTAAACAAAAGTACATGAAGAGATACTGTCACACAGGCACACTGTTGTGGCTTCCAGACACACATACTCATCTATATCACCGAAGGAATCCATAACTGCTTTGAACAGTCATGTGTCATAGACTCACTAATTCTACTGTAGGAATAAAGCCACACCCCCTCTCATAAGAACCCTGTTGTGTTCATTTACTCAGTAAACACCTGCAAAGTAAAAGATAAGGCTCAGACTAGGGATTCCAGGGACCATGATTGCCGAAGTGGCACTGTATACCTGGCAAATAGCAAAGTTGCAGGTTACTGAAGGCTCACACAACAACCTTTTCCAGGGGAGGAAAGTACTACACCACTGGTGAAGCCAATGGGATGAAGGCACTGCAAGCCTAGACTCAGTCTTACAGACACTCTCAGGTTCAAGTTCGGGCCTTGGTCCCAGGATGGCCAGGGAATTGTCAGCTGAGGCTCTAACCCCACGCTGGCCCTAGACAACATCTCTGACCAATGGCTTCTTGATGCAGGCAGGACTCATCTGGCTGCCACCCCTGCCCCTAGAACTGGTGCTACTGCCTCAGTGATGGCGAAAATATCAGTGGTGGGTGGACAGGCACCTAAGTGAGTGGGTGGGTGGGGGGATTCAGCTCTTCCCTCTAAATATGAGGCTTCTTGATCCGTTCCCAACTTGTTTGTACAATAATCTCCATTCTGGAGAAGAGAAAAGGGGAGCCTTCTGCTGCTTGGCCGGGGAGGCTCTTCTGACTGCTGATGACTTTTGCAGACACTGGTGGCCACTGTAGCAGCTAGAGAGGCCTGGTTAGGGCTTATGAATACCCGGTGTCCCACGCGCTTTGCCATAGCAGGGGCTCCCAGAGCAAGCACTAATAAACAAATGGAATTCTGCATGCCAATACCAGTCTCTACCCTTCGGCACATGCAGCTGGCCACTGGACACTGGAGTTACCTTTGCCCCCACACCAGATTCCTTCCCTGAAAGACTGAAGAGTGGACCTGAGGGCAGGAGACACAGCTTGAGTGGGGCCACCTAGTGGTAGCCCTAGTGCCTCAGAGCCTCCCAGAAGGCCCGCAGTGCCAACCCTGCGCAGAGTCCAGTGGTTGCTACAGCGCCCCCTCCCCTGCCCCCAAATCTCTGAGTTTGCAAAAGTGAGAGCAGGCTACTAGGACTAGAAGTCCCCTCTCAGAGCCTCCCTCAGGGCCACTGCCACCCAAGAAGGCAAAGCCAGCACAAACTGAGCTATCATTATGGGCCTCCTGTGATGTCAGAGCTGTAATTATCCAGCAGGTCTGGAGCATACCTCCCAAGGTGTAGACCGGGAGCTTAGAGTTTAGCTTCCCTTGACTGCGCCTCCATGCTAGGCAAAGGCTCTGAGCAGTGCAAACGCCCGCTGACCAGGAGCAAGCAGGAGGTTTACGAATCCTGACATTTGATACTTTTACAATTAGTATTACACCCATCGGCCCCTGTCCCTACCTCCTCAGCTCTGAGCCCCTACTGAGGTTGGCTCTGTTCTAGAAGTTCACTTTCAGAGCTGAAGGTTCACTGGTTGGTTTTTTGTTTTGTTTTGTTCTGTTTTTTTAAGGTGTTACCAAAATGTCAGGGAGCCAGTAGAGCAGAAGGTTATGGAGTGCCAGGGATGTAGCTCAGAGGCACACCACGCGCCTGCCCAGTAAGTGCAAGGTCCTGAGTTTGATTCCCAACACCAAAAAGAAAACAAAACAAAAGAACGTGGCAGAATAAAAAAGATAAAACTGAAGAAGTCCCAGGAGGCAGATCCTCCGGGGGCTCATGAGCCACAAAAAAAGTAGGGGAGGTTGGGAATCTGCCACTGAGGACAGGCAGTGCCACCCACCCCAGGATGAAGCAAGAGGGGAGTAGATTCAGATTTGGGGCTCAGGCAGCACACCTTGTCTATAGTGGGGGAGAAAGAGGAGGAAGAGAGCTTGGTGGTGTCCAGGGAGAGGGCGCGTGCAGCCTAGGTGCTGGCTGATGGGAACCGGAGCTGGAAAATAGCAGTGCATGGAGACAGAGTGAGTAGATTTGAGTATCGGTGGGCGCTAACATGGGGAGGGTCGTGTGCCTTCACCCATTTAATTGGATAATGCTCTGCCCCTCTTCTGAGCCCCCTCTCAAGAATGACACTCATTTCTCTTCACATGTCCCCTTAGCTCTGTTGGCTAAGTAAGCTGTGCTCAGGAAAATTAGTGGCAGCCCCTAGGGAGGAAAGGAGCGGGGCACGGCAAGTTGGCTGCCCACAGCAAACCCCCCGGGGTTGTGCTGACTTGGTTGTGCCTAATGGCAGCGTCTGGCTTCTTGATTGCAAGACTTTCACCACGAGGAGGCTTCCCACGTAATGACAGACTCTGCACCTCGGCCCCACCCTTCCTTGGGCCTCGCCTGCCTCTCCTATTTTTAAATGAAAGTGCTTCAGCTTGCTGGTGAGGTGGGTGTGTGTGAGGCACCCTACACCCTCTGTGGAGTGAGACTGGCGTTGGAGACTCTATGCATGGGTGACCGTAGTCAGGTGAAGCTGTGCCAGTGGCGTACAGGGACAGCCTGGGGCTCCGTTCTATCCCAGACATGGTGGACTTGCCCTCCAGTACAGGGAAGTCAATGTAGCAGAAAAGGGGCACCATGGCTGACATTTACAAAATCGTACCCACTGCCACACAACCGAGGAACATGAGCCACCAGTGCGACTGAGGCTTGTCCACACCGGCCTTGAGCACCAGTCTCTCCTGTGGCCTCACTTCTACCTCAACTTCCCTATTCACCTCAGCTCTGGCTGTAGCCCTGATGCACCCCTTGTCTCTTAAGTAGACACCTTCTCCTGAACTAGCCAGCCAGCCCTGTCCTCTGTCCCTGTGGGCCACTGCCTGGCATCCCTGCCCTAGTACATGTAGGCCAGCACATTCATTTCCTTGGAGGAGCTAACCACCCCATACCATATCCATCTTGTTCTGCACATCCACATCCCACTTAGACACACCTGGTACATCACCATATTAGGACGTGACTGAGCTTCAGGTGACTCGTGTCTGTGACATTTGTTATCATTTGGTATTTTTATTTGCTTTTTTTATAGTTCTCCACATTTTTTTCATGTCTCAAATATTTGCATAAACCTGTGAGAAGCTTGTTGGTCCTTTATTTCTACTGTCTGAAAACAGAATGAGTTGGTGAGAGAGTTCTCACACAACCAACGCAAAGACACACACATATGTGCCCGTGCGTGCGTATGTTTATGCGTGAGTACAGGTGGGCACATGCACAGAGGGATCCCATACATGCCTAAGCTTGTGAACTTGCTTTTCCACCTAGGAGATAGAGACCCTGTCCTTTGAACTTTGTTCTTGGTCCTCTGACCCTGCCCTTAACATTGACCCTGACCCAGAACCTAATGTTGCCTTTAAACCAGAATCTAACTTAAGCTTCCCTCACCCTGAAACAGCTGTCAGAGAGCCTGGAATCAGGAAGCCATCTGCATCTGCCATCTGCCACCTGCGGAATCAAAGCCCCTGGGCAGTAGGGACTGCTTGGAGTATACGTCTGTGGTTGAAGGTTGGTGAAGGTGGGAAGATGGCCATCTCAAATTGCCTGAGCTATCAGACGCTAGCTCTTTGGCAGCAATCTTGGGCACAAGCAGTGCTGTCAGATCAACAGTCACCCCAGTTCTAGGCCAGGCTAACCCTCAACCCTCAGCCAGATCTGTTGCTTTATCTGTATTCCATCTGAGGAGATCATCAGCTATTTGTGTTCTGGGACAGAGGCATTGGGGTTCTTTGAGGAGAATCCCTTGTGAGTCCCTCCTCCTGCCAAGTGCTCTAGCTGCAAAAATGAAGGTGACCAGGAGAGGGTGCACAGAGCTCACCACAGGGCATTCAGTTAAAGGAGCAGCCTTAGCAGCGTTCAGAAAGTCTTTCAGGGTTTAGTGGAGACCCTCAGTTATAGTTGTGCAATCATAAGCAATAGGGCAGACGGAGCAGCTTTGCAGAATGTAGAGAAAAACCTGTGCTGGGACCCCTGGGGTTGGGGGAGGGAAGCAGGGATGGTGCTGGGAAGATCTAAAAGCCTTCTCGTGGCCCATGGACGGCGGAGCCCTCCACAGCCTGCTATGTTGACTAGAAGCTTTGGGGGCATCTCGGGCCACAGCAGCTCTTAGCCGAAATCAAGAGCTGGTAGGGCAGTGGAGTTAGGAAAGATGGGAAGGCCACCGGTAGGACTCTTGGCATGGCCAGAATATCCCGGATCCTGCCAACTGAGCGGGGCAGGTTGTTCTCATCTGGTTCCTGTGACATTCCGGACTGCGTCTGTGATTGGACAGCTGATGTACAGAGTTCTCTGCTTGCGACAACCTAACACTCGCCCTTCCAGAGCCCTCTCACCTTCCCTGGCTGCTGGTTTCTACAGACAACATCAGTAAGTGCTCCTCCCTGTAGCTTTTGGTTGGCTTCAGCCAATGGAAACTACTAGGTAAGGGTTAGGCGAGGTTTGAGGAAGCTGCCAGAAACCTATACCTGAAGGCCTTGCTCAGTGACTAATCTAGCTCCAGGGCTGACTTTGAGGGAAATGGCCAGCTGCCCTTGTTTCACTGAAGGGCAGCAGGCCTGTCTGCTCTGGAAGTCTTCCGAACTAGGCCACTCAGCCTGGCCTTAGGAGCTCTCTGCACTCTACTCACACATGGCCAGTCAGCAGCCACTGATACTGCCTCTACATCCAGGCCTGGATCCTGTGGCCGCGCATGAGTCAGGTCAAAAGCCCCGCCTGCATGCAGTGCACTCTGTTTCTGTTGGAGAAGGGGCACGTAGATGAAGAAACTGACAGCGAGTCCCAGGGCCTCATGGAGCCCACAGGAGGGGCACCTCCCTTGCCAAGGTCAAGTGGGGGCATGGGTGTGGCCTTCCCAAATAGTTAGCCAGGAAGGGCCGGGTGTCCGGAAGAAGGGTGATATGCCAAAACAGGACACAGAACAAGCAGAGACTGAATCATACGGAGACATAATTGTGGGCTGAGGAATTTAGAACACATGTGAAGTCTGTCAAACACATTATAAACTCCATAGTGTACTGTGAGAGAGTACATTGGCACTGTAACCAGCCAGTAGCCACCTATGTGACACACACATTTTGCCTTTCTAATATCATTCCTTCCTTCCCACAATTCCGTTACCACAGGAGAGCACTTTCCTGTAGCCTGACGCGTTTCCTTCAGAATTTCTCCAGCAGTGTTCTGTTGTCGACAAACTTGGCCTTTGTCCGAAGTACAGTTCACTTGCCTTCATTCTGAAGGATACTTTTCCTGGGTAAAGAAATTTATGTTAGTGAGGTTTTGTTCTACAGTTTAAAAACTGACATTCTGTTGTGCACAAATTCCATCAATTCTGTGGAAAAGAAGGTTGAATGTTTTCATGGCTTCTTCATGCTCCATTTGGATTGCTTTGAAGATTTTTCCTTTCTTTTTCAGTTGTTGAATTCTCATGCTTACAAGTGGTCTTTGGTATTTTGGGGTTTTTGTTTTCTTTTTTCTCTAATTTTCTGAATCTGTGAGTTAATGTCCAATCTGCTGTTAAATCTACATCATAAGCTCTTAATCTTCCATATGTTTTTACTTTTGTATCTATGTGATTCCTGTTTGGTTTTATTTTCTGAGACAGTATCTCACTATGTAGCCCAGGCTGGCCTCAAGCCCCTCCCCCCAGCAATCCTCCTGCCTCAGCCTCCCAAGTGCTGGAATTAAGGTTTACAGCACCACACCTGGCTTCCTTTCTATATATTGAAATATATTTTTAATTATTCCATTTCTCAAAC